>JARJCM010000369.1:0-91229 GCA_029233265.1 Mycena alexandri | reverse complement strand
TCTTCCCCAACATGGCGTCGTCTCGACTATTGAGGTGAGTGTCCAACCGACTGTTTGCGTCGCCAAGGCTCAAGTTGCTTCAGAGTCAATTTGAAAACGTCCATCCCTTCGATCTAAAATCCTTCAGTTCGCGGTGGGCTATCGAGCACGAGAATATGTGCACATGGTGGGAGGCCTTCCGCACGAGATAGAGCGATGCAACCAGGAATTCAAAGAGATACAAGTCGCGATACGCGTAAGTTGGTGGCTTGAGGGGGTAATTCAAACTGAGCCGCTCTCCAGAGCGAGATGGAGAATGAGCGCCAGCAGCTGCATAGCGCGGAATGCGCGGGGTCCTCGAGTAAATATTGTTCAGGGGAAGGGTTAAAGGATCCCAGTCAACAGCGCCAGTAGGAGAACCAAGTGGGGGTTGGGAGTCCGAGCAGGACAATGATTTCGAGGTGGTCACGCTGGTTTGGTCACAACAGTGTTTGGTTCCTTCCTCCAAAGTACACAATCCGATCATTTTGGTTTCGCCGAAAACGCTCATGTTGCTGTCGCGGACCGCGAGGCGCGTCCCCCATCGACCTGCCTCCACTTCTGTCGCGTCTTTGTCAACTCTCCCGCTATCTCGATCAAATTTACCCCAGATTTTCACGCATTCTCGCGGCTATGCGCTCTCCGTTACTCCCTCAAAGAGTATCAAGGGAATGTCCCTACCACGCCACTTCCAGGGAAAGAAAGCGTTCCAGTACAACTGGTACACGAAAATCCTCGAGAGCAGCACCACCTCCCCCCTCATATTCCTCTACCACAACGACTTTACGGCCCAGAAGCTCATAAAACTCCGGAGAGACATCTCTGCTGCTTCAAATCTCGAAGCCCTCATTATCCTCCCCATCTCCCGCCGGCGTTCCGCCGAACCTGTAGCGGAGCCTGCTCACCGTCATACGATCGAGCATATTCGGTGCTGCCATACGCGACTTTCCCTCTGTCGACAACGCGGACGTGATGCGGATGACCGACGGAGTGACCGGCGCGCTCGCAGTCCTCTCGTTGCCCGTTCTCGACCCTCCGCAGCTAAAAGCCATCCTTCGCACATTCGACCGCAACGTTCCTCCGCGAAAACCAAAAACGGAGGAGGAGCTGCAAAAAGAGTTGCAGGAGAAGAACGCGGACCCTGCGAACCCAGGTCGTAGGAATTAAAACGCGCGCGACAGGTAGTGGATCCCGAACTTAGGTTCTGGGGGCGCTACTTGACGGGCAAATACTGCTCCCCCGAACGGGTGAGGAATGTTGCTGATTTGCCGACGCTGCAGACTTGCGGGAACAGCTGGTGGGCTTGCTCAGCTCGCCTGGAGCGCAGCTTGCGATGGTGCTGAGCGAAGCGGGTGGTGGTCGTTTGGCAAGAACGCTGGAGGGTTTGAAGAAGGGCCTAGAGGAAACCTCGGGAGAAGTATCTGGAGACGTACCCCCACCGTAAATTTCTCGTGGCGGGAATAAAATACTATAATTTTAGTGTTTCTTGCGGTCATATTTGAGTGGTCTCGCGACTGAATCACTGCGCGCCAAAACGCGCGTGACGCGCCTCTGTTTCTAACGTGAACACGTTACTTTTCTGCCAACTTTGAGGATAACGCCAAACTCATTAACCAGCATGTCTGTGCCCGAGGTTTTGCCTCTGGCGTGCACTGACCGTTGAATAGGGACGACGACGACGATTTTCTGTACGGCGGAGGAACCCCGCAGCCAGAGGCGACCCCGGTCCAGGGTATGCGTATTTTCTTCAGCAACTCTCATGTTCTATCGTATCGCAATGCCCAATAATCATTTCGTTGACTTTCGTGTTCCGCGTGATACTTAGTAACGCCATCGTGAGTTCCAACAGCAGTCGGGTCCATTCTTTGTGTTAATGTCGGTGACGGCCACTCAGAACATCGCTCGGAAGCTTCCCATCCTCGGACGCTATTGTTGCGCAATTGGAGGCCCAGGCGGAAGCGCAGCTGGCAGAAGCGTCGTCGAGCCAGGTTACTGAACCGGCTACTGATGTTTCCGTGCGAGAGGAGAGCGAAGAGGGTGGTTGACATGGGCGAAGAAACTGAGGAAGACGACGAGGATGTACGCGCGGTTCGTTAATCTCTGGAAACTATGCTGACTTGGGGATAAGGATGTGGAAATTATTATGGAGCCCCAGTCGCGGTCACTTGATTTTCGGTGAGCGCGTTCCTTTTTATGCGCGTGGTCGAATTCAACGCTGGTTAGGTCCTCTGCCCGAGGCGCACCGCCGTTACGGAATAGCACATCGACTACCGCTCTACGAGGTAACGGACATTTATTACCCTTGACCTAGAGCTCTCAATGTGGCCGCTACAAGCACCGCAACCTTCGCTAACCACTGAATACACGCCCATTCAAAGAGCAGGCACCGCTCCTCAAATCGGTAGCGGCACTCCCGCACGACCGACACCTGGCGCTCAACCCACCCCACAACCCACTCCCCAAGCACTCGGGCGGCTCGGAGCCGCCTTCCCCCCTCGACGGCAGCAGCAGCAGCAGCTGTCCCGCAAACCGAGCCCCCGCCTGCACAAACTGCACCCGAAGAAACACCCGTCGTCGACGACGGAATCGACCCATCGACCCTCCCTCCCGTCGCCGCGCCGCCCTCGCACCCGGCCATCGACCCCAATGTCACGGGCACCATGGAAGGCCGCTCCATCATCGACGTGGATTTGAATTCCATGACCGACAAGGCGTGGCGGAGGGCCGGGTCGGACATCAGCGACTGGTTCAACTACGGGTTCGACGAGCTCTCGTGGGAGGCGTACTGCTACCGCCGCCGCGACCTCGGCGAACTCGCGAACGTGCTGAAAACGAATGTCCTGGTCCGTACAATATTCCTATCCTACGCCTTGGATGCACTATGCTAACCACGCCGACGCACCGCAGAACTTCTCTGGCATGGCGGAGGACCAGCTGACGGTGCTGCCGCCCGAGGTGCGGCAGATGGTGATGACGGGGACGACCGCCATGATGAACGGCGCGGCGAACCCCGCGATGATGGGGCAGGGGATGATGATGGACATGGGGATGATGGGCCCTATGGGCATGGGCATGAACGGGGACATGGGGATGAATCCGCAGATGATGCAGATGGGCATGCAGGAGGGCGGCGGGCATGGGCCGGGGCAGGGACAGGTTGGGCCCGGCGGGAATGGGGGGTGGGGCGCCGGAGCAGGGCGGGATGATGCAGGATGGGAGTGGTGGGTTTGTGGGCAATCCGGGGATGATGGGGATGGGGATGGAGTATGGCGCGCAGGTTCGGTCGTCTTTTTTATTCTTGAGAGCGAAGGTGTTGACTTTTTTTTTGAAGGAGCAGAACCAGATGGCGCAGCAGCAAATGTACCCGCAGATGGAGGCGCCGCAAGCCAGCGCTCCCTCAGGACCCGCCGGGCGCGGTGCAGGCCCCGTCCCGTACCGAGGACGCGGTCTACGCGGCGCGCGAGGCTTCCCCGGACGCGGGCGCGGGCGGGGCGGGTACGGCAACGACGGTGCGTTCATTTTCACTCTCCTCTCCTCTTCCTACCATAATATTCATTTTTTTAAAATCTCCGCACACAGCACCCCCACCCCCCGTCCGCCCCACCTCGCCCCTCCCACCCAACGTCCCCACCGGTCCACGAAACCAAACAAATATAAGGACCGCGACAACAACGCGCCCGCCGTCGACGGGCTCGACTATGGCGGGGGCAAAGACGGACGGATGACGAGCGGGGAGCCGGAGGAACGGAGTCGGTGAGTTGGGGTTTTCTTTTTTTTCACACTTTCTTTCTTCGCATGTTTGACTGAACACTAACAAGTGGACACAGCAAGCGGCGGAGCTCGCCCGGGCTGGACGACGTGCGGGGGTCAAAACGACGTTGAAAGACGGAACCTGTCATCTGCGGAGACAGGAATTTATTTTTGCTGTACCTACCTACACCCTCCGTCGCGCAATATTCATACCTACATCATACAACTCCTCCATCCCAACGATGCGAGGATGGGCGTAAAAAAGGCGAGGCCAAATATTGACTAATCCAGCAAGTACAAAGGGGGTTACAAATTCTAGAGCAGCGGCGCTAAGGACGACAAGGACCTGAGTGAGCGAGATACGGTGATACATGCGGAGGTGTATGTATCATATAGTATACATATGCATATGTACAGAATGGACGAAAGGCAGCCAACCCACGAGGAGCGGGGGATGGATGCTGATCATGCCCGTGCGCGCCCAGACGCTTTTCGCCTGCCCCCCCGGCCAGCGCGCTTCGCGTTCCGCTTGGTCCTGCACGCGTCGCAAAACCAGCGCCCGTCCGGCGGGGTGGTGAGTCCGAGACAGCTGATGTGGAACTGTGCGCACGCAAAGTCGTTAGCATTCTTTCGTTAAAAAGATGAAAGAGGGAAAGACAACGCACCCACTCCCACTGACACGTCGAGTCGTCGCACGCAATCATCTGCCCAAAGCTCACGCGCTGGCAGAAACAATACGGCTTGTCGTCCCCGTCCGCCTCCCCGTCCGCCCCCTCCGGCGGCGCGCTGTTGTCCATCCCATTCGCCGACCCAGGACCCCCGCCACCGCCACCGTGTGCGCCGCCGCCGCCGGACGACGACCCGTGGCTGGTGCGCGCGACGGGCATCCCCGGGCCCTCGAGCGTCTGTGGATGCGGCGGGTTCCAGTCGCCGCCCGCCCCGGGGACGGGCGTGCTCGACATCGAGTGGTGCCCGCCATGTCCGTGTCCGTGTCCGTGTCCGCGCGCATGCAGCTCAAAGGGCGTCGCGTGCGGCCCCCCGCCGGTGCCGGTGCCGCCGTGCCCGTTCTGATACGGCACGAGCGAGGGGTGCGAGGCGGAGGGGGGCACGTTGAACGCCTCGCGGCGCGCGTTGGCGGCGGCGGCGGAGGAGGAGGAGGCAGGGCCGGGGGCGTCACGCCCGTTGGGGTGCGAGCCGTAGTACTCGTTTGGCTGGGCGCTTGCGCTGCGGGTGTTGGCGCCGGCGGCGGCGCGGGAGCGCTTGGCGGCGGTTCCGTTTGCGGCGCGAGCGTTGGTGCTTCCGGAAGCGCGGGCATTTGATTGGGGTGGGATGTGGGATGTCACCGACAGGAGGGACTCGGTCGGGGAGGGCGCGCGTTCGACGACTCTGCGTGTGGTCTGGTTAGAGATTTGTGTGAAGGTTAACGGAGAATGTACGCACTTTTTGCGACCGCCCATGCGCCCGCGGGGCACGACTTCGACGAGACGGTCTTTTCTGGGCGACCGGGCGTGATCGAGATCATCGTCGCGCACGGCTCTTTTTCTCTTCATGGGACTGGGCTCGGGCGCACTGACGAGCAACGAGGCCTGGAAGCCGGTTCTGCGTCTCCTGCCCGGCTCGAGCGAGGAGGTGGGCATGAATGACTTTGTGGCGACATGGGGGTAGGTGGTGCGGCGATTGAGGGTTGCGGGGTCGAAGGCGGGGAGGTGCTCTGTGAGGGCTCTGAGGTGTGTGCTGTGGGACCTGAGGTTGTCTGCTGCCTGGCACGCGACGCGAATCTTGTCCTCGCCGCCGAGACGGAGGCGGGTGGCCTCGTCTGCGATCTCCATGAGCAGCCAGAGCCGCTCCTCGTGCTTGCCTGCGCCCTGCTCGACCATCTCTGTGAGGGCGCTGATTTTTGTGGTAATGGAGGCCATGGACGCGGACAAGACGGCGTCGAGCTCGCGCAAATCGGCGAAGTTGCGGGAGAGGTCGAGGGGGAGGGAGTCGAGGGTGTGTGTGTACTCGCTGAGGAGGCTGAGTCCGTAGACCGCCGACGATGCGCCCGACGGCGCCGACGCTGCTGCTCGAGGCGGCATATTCTGGCTGAGGACAAGGGGTCTGTGCTCCGGCCCGCTGGTGTTCCCATCAAACTTCGGCCGAGCTGGTGAAATCGTTTCTTCAATTGAAGATTTCACACTAGCTTTTGTTTCTTTTCACGCTGCTTTTCTTCGAGCGCTACTTCGCAGTTTTCACTTCCGAAGAGTTCACTAGCTTTTGTTTTTTTTAAATACATTCTTACGTCACTGCTCCCGCACGTGCCGTCGATCCCTCTTGCGCTTTGCTCACTCCGACTGGACTTTGAAATACAAGGTTCATGTCTATGCTATACAAAAATGCGGTGGTATCGTGCTGGTGTGGTCAACGTCGTGCTCCCTGTCTCTCGTGCCCTGCACGTCAGGCCTGCGCGTCTCCCATGGGCCTTGCCCGCCAAAGAACAATTAATGTTATGCTGCTGCAGCTGTCGCAGGAAAGGTGGGTGGTCGTCGTGATCATAAAGGTGGTCGTCCGAGTCGTCGTCGGCGCCTCACTTGCGCATCATCGAGAACCGTTTCCCCCCGCTCGCGGGCTGCTGCGCGGGGGCAGCGGCGGAGGCGGCGGGCGCGGCAAACTGCGCGTACATGCTATGTGTGGCACGCGGCGACTGGTGCATGGACGCGAATGCGTTGGGCGACGTCGCGCCGGCAGGGAACAGCCCGTAGGCGGGCGCTGCGGGGACGGAGGCTGCGGCGTATTTGGTGTAGGCCGACATTATTATGATCCGGGATAAAAATTAGGTGTGTGCGTCGTGAAATGAATGCGAATGCAGAGATGATATGCGTGAGGATGAGGATGCAGATGAGGATGAGTGCAGAAGTGCGGGATGAGGATGAGTGCAGAAGTGCGGTGGGCCGGATGCCGGGAATTAGGTGGTCGTGGTCGTGCGACGTGAAGGGATCCGGACTCGGAAAGGTGGGTGGGTGGACGGGTGGGGGTTGGGGCGTGTGGGCGCGTATGTGTCCTCGCGAGATAATAAAGCAAAATCGCCGTTTGTTCGTCGCGTAGAATCACAATAAGACAGAAGCGCTATTGTCTTTCGGGGAGCTAACTCGCGTTTTTGCTCTGATCTCTACTCATGCTCTGTCGCGCTTATATACCTCCGGGAACATTCAAGAGTCACGAACAGGGTACAAGGAGACTGCCTTAAAAGAGACAAGGTCCCCCGATGGGGATGCGCCCTTGTTTTTTGTCTCCGCTTCTAGCTCCCACGAGGCTCGCGTGTTCGTTTTGGGAACAAGGCCTTTGGAGGTAAACTTTGCCCGGTGATTTAATGACTCGTGAAATGAATCTGGTATGCATCCAGCTCAATATGAATTCTCCAAGAGTCTCAAAGACACATTCGTACACCTTGTACTCTGCGTCTGGATATCTTACAACACCTTCCAAGACATCCTACTTCGGCGCCACATATTCAATCAACCGGATCTGGGGGATGTCCCACTGCAGACGTCAATCAGCATGATAACGCAAAGAAGATAATGGAATGCTGAAGACCGAAATGCAATTGATCACTCACCAACCCCTCCTTATAATACACATCCTCCTGAAGAACCTTCAACGCCTCCGCGCGCGTCTCCGCCTCCATAATGAAGAACGAGCCGCCAAAGGGACGGTCGGGCGCGCCCTCGCCTGCACCGTCGTCGTTGTAGAACGGGCCGCCGTTTGCTGTGCAATTGAGTCATGTCATTGGTGTGTGTACGCGAGTTGAAGGCAAGGATACGCACTGATAATCCCCTGCTCATGGAGCGGCTTGAGCCTAGCCAGGTGCGCGGATCGAATGCGCGCGCGCAGCGACTGCGCTTCGGGGCCGGTGATGTAGGGGCCGAAGAACGCGAATGTGCGGGCCATGCGAGTCAAGTGCGAGTAGTGAATTGCGGGTGAGTGCGAGTGAGTACGCGCGCGAGTGTGGAAGGTTGGGTTGCTTATAAAGCAACGAAGGGAGCCCGCGCTGCCCTTGCACTGCCCGGATTGCTGACTGAGCCGCCAAATTGAAAGAAAGCCAAACCGGTCCGGTATTGGGGGGAGGAACGCGGGCAAGAAAGGCTTGAGTGAGAGTGAAACAACGACGCCATAGTCTTCCGGACCGCCATCGTCTTCCGGACCGGCTTGGGATTTCAACCAGGACTCAGTGAACGGTGTCGGCTCCAATACGCTCAAGGTCAGGCAGGATTCAGTTTCAAGCAGCAACAGTAGTCGAGAAGAGCGGTTCCGCGACCGATGAGAGAAAGAAAGCAGCGAACCGATGTTGACTTTGTTGGGATCAATTCTTGCTGTACGGCACAGTTAACGGCACAACTACAGTAAGTAGTACTACGACTTCAAGCGACAGAAGGGAAGAATTACCATTGCAGGGAAGAATTCCACCCGTCCGCGATGCTCGACGATTCAGGAACCCGCCATACCTAGGAATTGAGTTGCGGCACAGCTGCGGTATTTCTTCAACGTTGCCGCTCCGGGCATATTACAGCCGAGCAGCGGCTACGGGTACGAGAGGAGGCATCGGCCAATGATTCTCAATGCAGCTGAATGCGTCAGCGGTGAGTCCCTTCGTTTACATCCCGTCCTCACAGCTTTCTCGACCTACAACTGTCCAAGTACGAAAACGAGCAACGGCCGCTGACCTGGTCGGACTTTACAGGGAGAAGAAGTATCGGCCCATGGGACCCATTGAGTAGCGTACATATGTATGTTGTTTGAACGCTACAAAACTCGATCGTCATTGTATCAGTCAGTCCTCTTAACCAAGTTCGATACATAAAGATTTTACTCCACCTCCCGCGCGATATACCACCACTTTGACGCTGTGAAAACATTAATTGCCATTGCGTGGTTTAAAGGAAACTCACCAGATAACGGCGGCGCTATCGAAGGGCTTGACCCTTGCCGAGTCTCCCGCAGTCGGCTATCCAGGTCCTCGTCCCCGCGTTTTACAAGTCCGGGCGAATTTCTTATTGTGACGTTCGACCTGCTAGGTATTTAGGGTATTTAGACTCCTGAACGAATGATAGTACTTGCAGATCCACAACGGCCCTGGAGGTACTTGCGGTGACGACGTTCCGCCATGCCTCGTGCGCCGTTCGAACGATCTCCCGCGCGTAGTCTCGTCCTTTTACCTCGCCGCCCAGTTCGATCGTGTTCTGCTCTTTGCCTTCGGGGAGCTTGTATAGTCTGCTTGCCCGGCAAGAACATCAGAAAATCTCAGTAGGAATTTCTGTCTAACGACAGTACGTACCGGAACCATTCCTTGGTCGCAGTGATCATGCCAGGGCACTCTCGCTCGAGGTGATCGATGTTATGTAGGCGCGCAGCGAGGGGATCCGTAATATCGACGACCAGGAGTGTCCATCGAAGTATACCCTCATCGCGCGGGGCAAGTACCCCAAGTACGCGGACTTGACGCACGTCCCCAACCTGCGCGATGCGTTCCCCCAGCTCACAAACATGCAGCGGACCCCCAGAGGCCCACGTCTAGACAAGGGCGGAGTAAAGGCTCTTTTCATACAGATTTCAGGGAATAGAACGGACCTGCGGTAGAGCACCGTAGTTCCAGATGTATCCCCGGTGCGGGAAGCAATTGCGCACGTAGGCGACCCGGCGTTTGCGCATTGCCTGCCGAATCGGCGCAAAGGCTTCATCTGGAGCAATTTTCATCTGGGCATTGGTCCAGCGAGGAGCCTCGACGACCATGTTCAGTGTGAGTTCCGTGTCTGTATTCTTAGCGACGAGATCGTTAGAATTCGAGAGGAGTGGGACGTCGTGGAGCGCAGAAACGATGTGTCCATTGAAAGAAACGAACACGCGGTGGTCTGGGGTGCTGGGCGAGCCGACAGAGCGAGCGGTGTAGTTGTTGCTGGCTGGAGAAGACATCATTTGCAGTGGGAAAACTTGACTTCGATCTTAATTAGCGCGTTCGCGTCTATTTGTTTGGGTCGTCTGAACAACAACCAAGAGTTGTATATTCTGAGAAAGACTCTGATGATAGCTGGTTGAGAGTTGGGTGAGTACTGAGAAAGAGCTGGTTGGGAGGCTCGGCCAAAGAGTAGCGCCCACGTGACCGGTGATACGCGACGCGTCTGAACTTAGTCGGAAGACTCGCCGAAGAGTCCGAGAGAGAGTACGAAAGACCAGAAACCGGGGGGTGTACGAAAGACCAGAAACCAGGGGGTGTGCAAAGGAACCCTCCCTGTAAAATACATATTATTATTCCATAATTTCAACACGCTCCATTGTCCAACCAATTCAATATCAATATCGTTCGTTTACTTGCCTGCTTCCGTCTCCTTCGATTTCTCGTGACCACGCAGCGCGGTGGTCCACCGTCTGGCCAGGGACTCTGTCTCTGCATCGCCAGCCTTCTTTGAATCACCAGTAGCCTTCTTCGAGTCTCCGGGCTTCAGGTCAGCTTTCGCGGCAGGAGCCTTCGTACCAGCATCAGCCTTGGGAGTAGGGTCGGATTTAGCGGAAGATGTGTCGGTAGGCACTCCTTTCGGTGTCGGCGTGTTGATTCCGCCAACTGGGCGTCGTTGGAAGTCATCGGCATTCAGGGTTGCGGGCACCAAAGCGACGGGCAACAGCCATGTCGCTGTCAACACTACACCATCGCCTACATTTTATGTGAGGTCCCAAGGATTCAATGTCGTATATCGAGAAACGCACCTTTGTCCCGCGCCTTGATTGCCGTCCAGCTCCACGCAATGAAAACTCCAACGTAGCCCAGGTAAGGCGTGAGCCGTTTGAGTACCATTACGGCAGGCCGGACCTGGGGCGGGAGGAGCATTAACGGGATCTTATCGAGCAGGTATTTCAGCGCCGCGGTGATCATCGCCCCACGCCTCGCTGCTGCTAAGCGCGTGTCGTCGAGAAGATTCATTACCGGCGGAGGAAGATACAGGCGGTAGCCCCACCTGTAGATATTTTCGCCGCAGTTAGGACCAGATTTGGATTTAATGACGGTCTGCTAACCAGTTTGCTTGAAGAGAAATTTGAGTGGGGGAAGGCACCCAGTGAACGTGCTCCTTCACTCGTTGCTTGCTGCGACTCTTGGAAGGTTGAACGCCATCGGATTTCCGGCTGCCCGGCTGTGGGCGGGTGAGAGGCGGCTTGGTGGTGTCTTTCGACGGCGGCTCGGATGCCTTGTTGGATTTTTCTTGCTCTGTCGGCTCGTCGAAATATTCGAGGACCATCTCCGAATCCGCCAACTCCACCTGCGAATCAGCCGTGGGCTGCAGCGGCGCATACATCATTACACCGCCGTCCTCCCGCTCATCGCCCTTCCCCTCGCCTGCTTTCTTGCTTGCGCCATCTGCACCATGTCGACCCGTCAGCCGTTCGAGTCGCTCGAGCATCGACCAAACACTCTGGCGACCGGCAGAGATAGAGCCGTTCATAACATTCTCCGAGGCGAGCAATTTCATCAACTTGGAGTCCGACGTGACTGAGAGTGGCAAAGGCGGCCCCTTAGGATCGACTTCACCAACATCCGCGTCCTTGGTCGGTTCAGGCGGTGGAAGCGAGTCGATGAGCGTGCCGATGCGCTGCGCAAACATATGAGGTTCGGGGGCATCCTCTGCAAGTACACCATCGTCAGATATGTTCTTGGGGATGCCAGGTTCGTCGGGCAAGTCAGATGCGCCGGCACCATTGTTTTGCGTCTCCTCCAATTGCCACGACGGTGGGGGAAAGATTATCGGAGGACGCTTGCGCTGAGTCGACGTCATACGGATCAGCGAAGATATTTTCTCTGTCGGGATGCGCAATATGGAGGAAGCGGTGGACTCTGGGGCGGGGGCGCTGGCTGCGCTGGCTGGTTTGGACGACGCTGCCATGACAGTCGAGTTCAAGATGCAAATTGCCAATGACGTCGATCATTCGGATAGGAGTCATGGGCGCTGATAAGATTTGACATCGGCCAAAGCGAGATTTCTCAAGGAAGGCTTGATCTAAAGATAAAAAGTAATAAATGATACAACTACGAGTCCTTCCACACAGTCCATGCCACTGAGTGAGCACAACTCGCCTCGTGTGCCTCAGATCTTCCCGGACCAACAAGGCATAGCACAGGCGCTTTGATGGCCACTTCGTCTTCCCAGTCATTCACCTCAACCAACCCATCCAGTCCCTCATCCGATCCATCGGACTCATCCACGTCCGTGAACTTCATTATCGTCGACCCCAGCCTGAACGACTGGTATAACCGAGAGCGCACTTCGACAAGCTGCGCAAGCCCCTCGGACCACCCCTTCTCGAATTGTTCCCGGATTTCAGAATGCTTTTCCGCGGGCACGGACGGCGGAAGCGTTGTTGCAAACGAACAGAGGCTGGGCGATGCGGGATAGAGCCGTATCTTGCGCAAGGCAGTTGCCGCTGGCGTATCGATTACGCCGATCACACGCGATTCCCGTGTCGGCGATTTACGCAGGGAAATCGTGGCAGTACTCACCCCACGTCGGCCGCGCCGAGGGCGGCGTTCTCTCGCCTCCACCGGCACAGTCTCCAGCCTTGCCTGACGAAGTTTCCTTTCTCGCTCCTTCGTCCGTTTCACTCCCGCGAGCGCACATCCTTTTCCCAGCACAGCCCAATCTTCTGCGTGATACTCTCCACGGAGGAGTGAGCCGCTGTCCAGGATGAGGTGCTTGAGCTTTGTCAGGCGCGCAAGAATCGTGTCCGTGAGTTCTGCTCCAAACACGTTGCACGTTGACAAATCGAGGAGTTCGACTGAGGGAAGAGAGAAGGGAGATGATGTGAGAGGTCCAGCAACTGGCCGAGCAGGAATACGGAGGCGCATGGACGTCAGCGAGGAAAGGTAGGCAGATTGCGCCAAATTGGACAAGTGGGAGTCCAGGCGGAAAAAGACCAGAGGCTGGGCGAAGGCAATCTTCGGGGCTTGAGCTGGATCCATCGGCTCTTGGATAATAGAAAGAGTAGGGAGATCACAGGCCGGCCATTCAGCAAGGCAGGCCAGCGTAGAATCAAAATATGATCCCTGCAATGAATGTTAACGATAAAATGGCAAATTGTGAAGTACGGACACTTAGGAATTGCTGGTAAGTTGCTCTCTGTACACTAACATGGAAATCAGTGAAGATGCACGGCATCTATTTTCGTCGCACTCACTAGGGCCGAAATCTCAGCGAGAGATACTGCAATTGGGGCAGAGGCCTGCTCAAACTATTAGAATTTGAAGAATGCAAGGAAAAGAACTGCGCACTTCTGAAAGACGGTCTTCAGGTGCTCCGGTGAAAAGTTGGTTCCGACGCAGAGGCTTAGTGAACGCAGCTTGGGCAGCTTTCGGAGCAGATTTATGATGAGCTCGGCATCAACGGTCCACTCATTGTGCAATGAGAACTCTTGAACATAAAGAGAGACGTCGGCCCCGTCAGGCTTGAGTAGACGGCGGGTGAGAAGGATAGCTTGTTCCCGGTGCGTGATAGTTATACGCTCGAAGAGGTAGTGAATTGATATCGGAGCATATGGAAGAGCACGAGTCAAGGACAGTATAGTTTGCTGAGATGGAATTTGCTCGAGAATGGCGTCGTACAACTCTGTAGGAAGTTGTATTGGAAGGGACATGGAGGTTGCTTGATAAGATGGTCCCGGTCCGGCAGATCCGAGCGAGCGCTCACGACCCCTAAAAGACGGACCGACAACATCGCATCGCGATGACCTCGCTCCTCTCAGAGTCTCAGGACCAACACAGCGGCTTCGAAAACTTCTATGCGATCATGTCGAGTCTCTTGTTGAGGCGCCGAGTAAAGAGACTTTTCAACGCCGATTCTGTCGGTCAAAATAGCGGCCAACCATGGGTTCAAGTTGCCGTGCACTCCCTCGCTCTTTATTCAATCCACGCCACCACTGTCGTCTTCTAAACCCAGGGTCGCTCGATTAAGGCTCTACCAGTGCACGGCATGAGGAAAACCGACAGGATGCTTGTTCGTGGCCATAAAAAATATCTCCGTCTTCCTTGCCTGTTCTCTATCTCTCCCGCAAAAGCTGATGTGGCAACCAGGTCTTACGACATTTCTCTTGGTTGGCAGTAACTCTGCGCTCCCTATGCGCATACCCAAAAGTCCTTGTGTGGTATCAATTATTTCGTGCCTTCTGGGATACTCCCAGGAACTTCAAAAATACCCCGTCTTCACATTTTTGACTCCGAGTCTGCCGGTAGAAGATCGCCAGCACTACAGGTACCGTTATCGGTGCGGTGACCCAGACAAACGTTAACGTCCCGCAGGCGTTCCGCATTGCCAGGCCATATATATTACCGCGCAGTCTTTTGATCGATGTGCTTCCCTGTTTCCCTTGGACGAACCCATCCTAGATGGCCTTCACATACACGAAGGAGGATGCATTAACTTCGTACGTGACGCATTTCTGCACCCTCGCGAACTTTCGCTGACGAACTGGCATCGTCAGAGCCCGGGTACGTCCGCTCGCTCGATGTATTCGACGAGGACAATCTCATGCCCGCCCTCGTAGATCTGGGGCATAAGCGCAGCGATTGGAGCATGTTTCTGTTCCCTGGTCCTAGTTGTCATCGCGGGACTGTACACTCGTCCCTCAACCCGCAAATTCCTGAATCGTGTCAGCTTCCGCATCATGGTGTACGCGCTCGCATGCAACATGCTATACGGCATCGCGACCGCCGTGTGCGCGTTCCAGACGGCGGACAGCAGGGGCTGTGGATTCTCCGTCTGGCTGATCATGGTGGGCTCATTCCCAAAGTAGAGGAAATGAAAGGAAAACCGATTGACCCCCACCTTGTACAGTTGACGCTCCAATGTAGCAGCTGGTTAATGTTTGGAATCGCGCTTAACCTCCAGTTAGTTGCTTTCATCACATTCACTCTCGAAGCCGTCGCTCAAAATAAACAGATTAGTTTTGGTAAAAAGCACACTCTGGAATTATCCGATCCCGATTAACTCACCGCCAGGTTCACGGACTCAATGGGCACACCATGGAAAAATTCTACATCCTCGGCGCCCTCGTCATCACAATAGGCGTCACAGTCCCTCCACTGGCCACAAAACAATACGGCTGGGATCCGCTTAACGAAGCGTGCTGGATGACCGCGACCGAGCCCAAAAAGCGTCTTCGTTGGCAGGTGAGACTAGCGCGGCGACCCATGGCGTGCTCCTACTTAATGTTAATGTGCCATTATCTTTTCGCAGTTAGGATGCCAAGTCATCTGGTCCCTCTTCGCCGCTGTCGGTGAGACCATCGTCTTCATCACCGTCCTGGTCCACATGTTCCGCCATCAGGTAATTCGCACTGCAGTCGTCTTGTGCCCTCTCCGCTTACCCTAGCTGCCTTGAGTTCGTGCACGGACGCCGGATTCAAAACGCCAGCCGCGCATTGAAGGGCCCCGCCCCCGTCGACGCAAAGACGCGGACCATGAAACACGCAACGGCGTACCGCAAGGTCATCATCCGGATATCTTTCTATCCCATGGTGTCTATCGTTTTGAACGGAATCACTGTCGGGTGTGATTTATTCGTTAGTTCCTTCCAACGGAAATTGTTTCTGTGATTTTCTGACGCACCGCAAAACAACAGCTCTCGGTCTCCGGATCCATAAGCACACAGACGGTACGTTTCCTGCCTAGGTTTTCCATAAAGCCGATATTGATCTGGCTGCAGGATTTGAATGTCAGCACCCTGAGTACGATTCTCAGCTCCAGCCATTCGCCGCATCCTAAATCTCCACGTAGACAACTTGATGTACGGCCTCCGTCCTAGCATCTACGCCTTGCTCGCCATTTCCGACCCGGTCTGTCATTTCATGTCCCTTTGTGATCAACACTTACTGGAACTCAGGCCCTCATTCGCGCAGTGCGCTCATTACTGCATCGCGATAGCAGCAGTATCGACCACAGTTCTCGAGATCGACCCCTCTCCTATGCGCCCACGGTATCCGTCAAACGGCCAATGACAGTGCACATTGAGCTCGAGGAGCTCCGAAAAACGGACGACGGCAAGACGCCCCCACCGCCTCCGCCCTCACCCAGGTCCGAGTTCAAGCTGGATCTGGATTCCCCAATAAAAGCCGAGTTTGGCATGGCTGCGGACGTTGCAGAGGCCGAGGAGGGGCGGCGCAGTCGGCTTGAGCGCGTGATCGAGGAGCGGACGGCGGAGGCGGTCGAGCGAGACGAGCGGAAGAACTTTAAGACCCAGATATAATTGGGAGACGGACCCCACTTGATAGTTAATACAATTAATACAATATAAATGTCACCAGGACGCTGTCGCTCAGCGACTGAACCTAAACCTCGTACACGCCCGTTGGCCCGCGCTGCGACTGCCATGGCCGTTCAGGCGTCGGCGAGGGACCGGAGGGTTGGTTGCTCCATAGTGAGCCGGGCCCGGAGGGTGCGGGGCCAAGGCCGCCTGGGATCATCCCCCGCGCTGCGCCGAACATCCCTGGTCTCCGTGAGCCCTGCCCCATGCGCATCCCGGGCTGCAGATCCATCGCGCGCTGCAGCGGTGCCCCACCACCACCTATTTGCTGCTGCTGCTGTTGCTGCTGCTGATATTGTTGCTGTTGCTGTTGTTGCTGCTGCTGCCCCCCGTTCGTATCCCAATACGACATCCTGGGTCCCTCTCCGCCTCCACTCCCTTGCTGCACATGCCCGCTCCCGCTCCGTCTGCGCGCAGACAATATCGACGCGTATCGCCCCGGCTCGCGATCGAGGTCGAGCTGCACGCCGCTCGCCGCCAGGCTCTCCGCGTCGATCCCCAACAGGCGCCGCAGCTCCGCGTTCTCCTGCTCGAGGCGCGCGATCTCGCACTCGCGCTCAAAGGCCCAGTCTTCGCGCCCCTCGGTGCCGGTGTACCCCGGCTGGTTGGTCTCGTCGAGCGCGTTGACGAGCGCCTGGAGGTCCGCGGGGTCGATGAACCCGACGCCACTTTCGCCGCCGTCGTAGTCCGGGTCGGGGTTGGGGAGGTCGGTGTCCTCGCCGGCCATGGAGCGGAGCATGCCGCGGAGGAGTTGCGAGACGCGTTGGAGGGAGCGTGCGAGGTCTGTCCCTGACGCGAGGTCGAGCGAGAGGTTCTGCGTCTCTCGCGCCATGAGCAGTGTCTCGTAGTGCCGGGTTAGATTCAGCTCGTGTTGTTGCGTTGCCAGCTACTTGTCGGGTTAGTAACAAAATATAATTCTAGGGTCTGGTTGCACGCGTACGGCGTGGTTGCGGAACTTCGCCATGACGGTGTCGAGGGTACCCTCATACTCCTTCAGTAATATGCTAAGCTGCTTGTTTTCGTGTAACAGTGTCTGGTTCTCAATAACGATCTGCG
The DNA here is from genome assembly GCA_029233265.1 of Mycena alexandri. NCBI lineage: Eukaryota > Fungi > Basidiomycota > Agaricomycetes > Agaricales > Mycenaceae > Mycena > Mycena alexandri. The sequence goes on along the minus strand of JARJCM010000369.1, from coordinate 74,094 downwards.
CATTCATGCGCTCGAGCTCCGACTCGAACGTTTCTGTGCGCCAGCTTAGAGTCTTTATTTCTTCAAAACGGGTCGAGTGGACGCACCATGGGCGATATCGGTATTGAAACGTCGTAGAACGAAACCTGTCCCAGTATGTGTAGCTTGGGTCTACATTGCATGAAGTTGAGTCGCACGACAAAGAAAAGTAGGGTACCTTGAGAGACGAGGCCTGGGACTGCAGCGCGCTGGTAGTCTTTTGATTTTGCGCTAGCTGCTCGCTGAGCTCATGGACAATCTGCCAGATGCGAACGAGCTCGGCTTCCATGGCGGTTAAAAGTTCAGCGCCGCGTGGTTCCAGTTAAGGAAGAAGAGTCCGCAAGTGAACACACCGTCAAACACGAAAGGGACTTAATCAAAGTGTAAGGGTGGGCGCTGATTCCTTCAGAACGAAGTTCATCGTATGTATAAACCAAATGCAGCCGCTACAGGATTCCGTATTATGTCCACAACTCTCCCTCCTTCAGAAACTCTCCGTCAAAAACTCAGGCTCGCCACGCAGCTCGACGCCGCACAACAGGCGCTGAAGAACGCGTTCATCGAGAATACAGTCAATACCACTGACTATGCGCCAATCGTGGAGGCGTTCCAAAAGGCAATTTCATTCCTGGATGATGTTATTAGCCGAACGAGAGTAAGGCAAGACTCCTCAGATGAGGTTGACCGACTATGTGATATCGTGAGGGTAGTTCAAGGGTCTCTTGCGGGGTGTTAACGAGATATCCAGCGCAAGACATATGCGGAGCGCGTGCATGTGCTGGAGGCGCTGCAGCGCAGTGAGACTGCTCTGGATCTCATAGAACAACGGATGACGGAGCTGTCGACTGCGACCACGGGTAAGACTTCAAGCTTCAAGTAGGCTGTGAGGTTCCCAGGTCACGGGCGAGACTCCAACGAGGAGGTTGTGAGGTTCCCAGGTAACTTGAAGCCAGAAGAAGGTTTGTTGTCCCTGATGATTTTCTAGCGCAGCATGGGGGAATACAGAACGGTTGAAGTGTTGTATGAACGAGGCATGGTGGTTGAAAAGCAACGGCAAATCTTGTCCGCGGGAGTAGTAAAGACCGTCAAACGCGACATATGATTCAGCGGGCGCTGATTCTGCCAGAGGGAAGAGTGAAGAGGACGAGGGTGAGGTATATATATCGACAATAAACTAAACTGCTGCATTATGTCTTCACAAACTCTGCGTCCCTCAGAAACTCTGCACCAGACGCTCACGCGAGCGCTGGGCGCCGCACAAGTGGCCGTGCAGCTCGACGAGGCGGACCAGGACACGATGTCGATAGTGGAGGCGTACCAGCGGTCAATTTCGTTGCTGGATGATGTTATTCGCCGAGGAGAGCACCTCCCAGCGCACGAGGCGGAGCGGTTACGAGGTGTTGTGAGTGTCAATGCTATCAATGTTGCGCAATGTTGACGAGAAGATGGTAGTGTGAGAGGTATCGAGAGAGAGTGCAGGTGCTGCTGCTCAGTCGAAGCGTTCCCATAGCACAGCGGTCGACAGACACGTTAATTACGAGCAGCAAATTGTGGAAATTCCCAGGTGAGCCGGGCAAGCCAGTTACAGTTTGAATTTTGCTGATTATTTGCAGGGCAGGCTCGGAAAGCACGGAGATGGACTGTGGCACGGTTAAAGGTGTTGGGTGGGTGCATGAGCAGCAGTTCGATAATATTATGAGGTGGTGGTTGAGAGCAAGGGCATATCATGATGGATTACATAACCTGTGTCCCTCTTCTCCTCCTCCATTATTTCTAGTCTTCCACTATTTGATACTGAGTCTGCGCCCGACCTGTGCGCACCCTGTCTCCTGTCGTCTCCCTAGTCGCCCTTTAATCCTGTCCAATGGCTGCCTCACTCGCCGGCCTGTCTGCGTCCGTCACCCGCATTCTCTACCTCACTGGCTTCCCCAAGGAGCTCAAGACAAAGGACATCCAGTCGGCCTTTGCAGAATGGGAGGCCGTTAACGGAGGCTTCAAGATCAAGTGGCGCGACGACACGAGCCTTTTGATTGTCTTCCAGGATGCGTCTGTCGGTGGGCACCATTTCCAGCCATTTGCGTCCAATATCGTGCTCATTTGCTCTCCCAGCTAAGCGCGCGTACCTGCACACAATCGCATTCCCCCCGCCCATCCTCACTTCCACCACCACCGGCACTTCTGCCACTATCAAGCCGTATGACGGGCCTGACGCCCAAAATGTCATCCAGACCGTCAACGCGCGCGGCCAGCACAACGCCAACCCGTCCCGCGCAAACAACGGCCGATCCAACTCCATCTCCGGCTTCCAGGGCGTCAGTCCCATCGCCGCTCGCCCCCCGTCTGGGTCCATCTCCCGCGGGGGACCTCCCAATTTCCTACCCACCATGCCGCAGCACGTCAGCATCCCCATCCCAGGCCACCCCACGAACGGCCGCGAGCCATCGCCCACCCTCCCCTCGCTGCCCTCTCACCCGACGCTCAACTCCCTTATCAACTCGTCCCTCGGCGACGCCGTCAGCCACCATGGCTCGCCCCCCATGGACCCCGCCATCCTCGCGTCAAGCATGCATCCCGACTTGCTCGCTAGCGGCGGCCCGCGCATCGGCGACCCCGGCAAGCGCATGCTAGGCGCTGCGCTTGGCGTCCGACACCCCGCGCTCGGCCCGAGGGTCATCAGCGGAGGCAGCCCCGGCACGAGTCCGTCGCAGGGCGGCGGCGTCGACCAGGCCATGCGCGAGGTGCAGAGGGCGATGAACGGCTTGATCGTCGCCGAGTGAATGCTCGCGTGCGCGTGCGCCCGCCCGTTCGTTCGATGTTTCTCACCCTTCCGTTGAGGGAGTGTGGAGGTGGTGTCCGTGTACCGTGTTCGTGTTCGCGCGCGCGGGAGTGTTTAAACATACGTATGCATTCTGTGGTCTTTCATTTTCCCTTTCCAGCGCGGAGCCTTGGTCCCGTCGAACGAGTGCCGGTGCCGCAGCCTTCGTTATATTTCTCCATCCATCCAGCTCTTTCGTTATAGCGAGTCGGTGAATGCAGATGTGTATTCTCTCGAGTCGGCAGCCATTCCCGATGGGTCTTTCTCTGTGCATGCTGTATTACCGCCCCCCGCTAATTTATTGCAAGTTGTTTATACTTTTCAGAAATCCAATCCTGCATTTTTTTTTCCGGAATGACTCATACCTGCTTCCTGCTCACCTCCGGGCCGGTCGTTCTTCTTGATCATTTCAAAGCTCTAGTCTCTGAGCTGCCCGTCTTGTTTCATTTCTCCTGCCCTCGTCGAGTCTACTAAGTACTCAGCAGTTCTACTTTTACGCCTCGGTCGTCGGCGGTCGGTTTGCCCCATCTCCCGAACCTCATCTCTGTGGGATCGCGCTCGGGCCTCGGAGAATGCGCAAGCCCAAAAGGCATGTACAGATGTACAGCATTGAGTTTTTCTTGGACGGTTCAAAGCGCTTTTAAATACTCCGAGTGCAAGCGAGGTGGGATGCTCGACTTTTTTTTTCTGTTATTAAAATGAGGCGACAGAGAGGTTGGAGCAACTCCGGCTCAAAAACTAGGTTTCTGCACGATACGATTATTTTCGCCGACCCGGAATTCCAGCACGCTCTCGATCTGGCTCAGCCAAAGCAATTGCTCGCCATTTGAATTTCCATAGGGGTGGGCATCCACATATTGGTTCCAAGCTACCGAGCAACTCCAGTCCTAGGATCACATTCCTTTCACGCGCTATGACCGACCGAGTGGCGCCTCTGACGCCGGCGAAGTACGTCGTGTAACTTCAGTTGGCGTCGATGTACTTGTCAAAATCCCCCTCGATGCTCTTTAAATGGACGCTGCTGCGGATGATGTACTACATGTCGAGAGTGAAAGGATCGGAAAGACTGCACCTTTGCCTTTCTTTGGTGCTAGGACGGCGCTTCTTCTTTTCTTTTTCTTCTTTGGCATGAAAGAACCCTCTATCCTCGAGTGGTTGAAAGAGAATGGAATGGACACAGGGCTCTGAGTGGGATGTGAGCTGTTGAATGGCGATACGCAGAGCGGGAGAATACTTGATTATCTAGAAACTTCCTCTGGGCACATGAGTACACAGCCAAGTCTCTTGTATCCGTTCTACACCCACCTACAGCGATGTGTATCATATCTTACACAAGTCGATCGCGTGGGCAGGGTCATAATGAAAGAAGAAGATCTTGCAACGGACGCCGCGGTGCCAACAATAATGTTGTTTTCTTGTCTCGCAATTTTTTTTGGGGGGTATGTAGCTTGTTCCCATTGACAGGAATGAAAGAAGTTTGGCCGTTCTTAGAGTGGAGCGAATCTACGTCCTTTTTCTTCCAGTTGCGGGCGCATGATGAATTTTTGAAACCCGGGATTTAGGTTATCGGAGTCGCAGTTAGCCGTCCCCCAAAAAAACAAGTCGCCCCAACGGATCATCCCTAGTTAGACCAGAGTTTGAGTGCTGCTTTACGGCCAGACACCGTGATGTAAGCTTGAAGTTCCGGGCGTGCGTGCGTCGCCACAGTAAGTATATATGAAAGGCAAAACTGGCCTAGCAACATAAGCAAGTAGGCGAGCATCCGGCGTCCGCATTATTTACAAGCGCTGCGACCGCGAGGCCGTTGTTCGATCAGGCAAGTCAACATTCATCAGGGTAGCGGTAGCGCGCAGGCCAAAGGGAGCCAAGTGTGGCGAAGGCGTTAAACGAACAAACGAATTCCGTTTTTGGGACGTTCGCTTCGGCTATTCGGCGCTTGAATCGATCAAACTCTGATCACTGTTGTTTTTCGCCTACGCTCGTCCTTGTATTCGTGGACATTGGACCCTCTCTCCGTCTGATTGGGGTAACGAGCTAGTCTGGCAACGAAACGCAAACGGAGAAGAATAGGGACGCAATTAGAAGCACGTCGGAGTTGCAATTGGAAGCAAGCTGTGATTCTTTCACTTCTCGCGGGACAGAAATAACGAAACAAGCCAAACAAGCACCGTTCCTGTCAGCCGCCACAAGGGAAGAGTCAAGATGAATGCTAGGAACCCTCACGAGGCGACAAGAAAGGCAGAACGGGCTCTTCATCCGTCATGACTCGCATCATTATCTCTGACCACAGTGGTTAAAATCTGTGCGGAACATACAGCTCGAGCGGTAATATTCGCCGCATGCTATACGGGCGGCGAACAGTGCGGATGCGATGACCGTTGAACGTCAAAGCGAGGGTTGCTACGTCTAAAGCACCTGGCCAGAAACACGTTGGAGCGAGAATGGAATTATCGCACAAAGGCAACAATGGATTCAAAATGACTGGATCAACACGAGGCACGTAAAGTCAGGGTACGTGTGATTCAGAGGCGGAGCCTTTTTTTTCTTTCTCGGGGACCGAGGTTGTTTTGGCCATTGGATCTGCCACCTTGGCCCTCTGATTCGCCCGATATGTATCTCAAGCCGATATAACGCCCACCGTTGGTAAATGTAAATAAAGACGGAAGCTGTGGCCACCCAAAGCGCTTCTCGATCAGAATTAGCGTTCAATGTTACGGCACGCAATAGGGCCGAATAAAAGCTCAACTTCAACGCGTTCGTTCATCTTTCCCCCAACTTGCCCTCCGCCTCTTGTTGCACCTTTCTCCCAAATCCACCTCGAAAACGCTTCTTGTTCATATTCTCCTTTGACGACCTTTGACGCATCGTCCATGTCCTATTCATACGACCACTTTCACGCAGGGCCCAGTGGCGCAGCAAACTCGAATTGGCACTCCCAACAGAACGTACCATATCACTCGCCCGGCCCATATTATCCCTACTCGAGTGGGGCTACGCTCGGCGAATCTGGAACCACTTCACAGTACCCAGACACATTCTCGCCCTCTTACAATTATGCCGACTCCCCCGAGATGTTTTCCTTTGACGATTTTGAAGCGGGGTCACCATTATCACCCTCCTCCGCGTCCTCTAGCTCCAGCTCGTGTTCTGACGCGCCGATCACACCATATTATCCGGGCACGAGTAGCTTGCCGCCAGTAGCGTTGCTGTATACCAAGCTGGACGCGCCGGCAGGGGGAGAATATTACGACAGCACTTCCCCCGTTGGGTCCCCGTACGCGTATGAAGGGTGGGAGGAGAAGGACGCGACTCACAAATATGCCGCCGCTAGCGCCGCGATAATGCACGAGTCGAGCGCGCCCCCATACCCGGAATACGACGCTGCCGCTACGCAGTGGGCATGCGAAGAAGCCATCGCGCATTTTCACCTTCTTGACGCGTCGCCGACGTCAGTCTGCGCACCGGACCCTCCCACTTACACGACATACCCACCACCACCTGACTTCCCAGCTGTTACATCATCCGCAGCTTCACCCCTGCAACAGCACACCCAAGAATACCCTTTATGTCTTTCGCCAGCACTCCTTTCTTGTCCTCCTCCGCTCAAGCTGCACCAGCCGCAGCCTCGACGCAGCATCCCTGTCGTCTCCCTCTCCGTGCTCGCTTCTGCGCAGCCGTCCGACTCCGAGGAAGTCGCCCCACCACCATCTGCTGCCCATTTCGCGCGGACGGCCTTATCGCCCCTCGAATTGCAATTTCCTGCCTCACACGACGCTCGCATGACGTCTTACTCGCTGCCCTCAGCTGATGTTCTGCCAATCGCAGCTTATCCATCTCCAGCCCACCGCTGCTCATGCCCCGAGTGCATGGATGCTTATTCCATTTCGTAGACATCCATTCGTTCGTTTCATGCATCATTCATTGACCTTCTGTAGCCTAGTTGCATTACACCACTGCTGTATCGTATCATATCTTGCTCCCACAATTACACTGTATAAACTTGACGCCTTGAACAGCCTGATTTTTGGGACGTCGCGCAAAATGGAGGTAAACGTGCGAGCAGATTGTGGAGAGATAAGATAAGAAGGTGCCGTTGACCTTTGTCGAAATTCAAGGGTGGAAACCGAGTGAACGTCGCATCGATCTCGCTAATACAGAATCAGCCCATGAGCAATAAACGCAGGAGAAACTGTGGATCTTGAAAAAGAAGTTGCTGAACGGCTGCGGCCGGAAAAAGTCATATTGTGACTCAATCAAGTTAGCAAAGGTTAGCAAACGCTGATCATGAAAATCACACCAGTTATTGCCTGACGCAAACCCCCACCAGCTGACCTGGCAGGATGATTCTATAATTATTTAACCGAGAGTACAAGCGCAAGCAGTAGGAAAGCAAAACACAAAGACGAAAACAATTCGAGAGCCAGCATAACGTCCAACAACGAAGAAGACGAGACGAGGGGCGGGGAAGATGCCTTTTGTGCGGGTGGTCGAAGTGAAGATTTGATGCCTTATTGGCGTCGATGCTTTGCGAGCTTGGCGGCCTTGACGGCGTGGGTACTTGCGAGCGTGAATGCCTTATCGGCGTCGAGAGCCGATGTCGGCACAAGTCCAAGAAGGGTATGAGGTGCCTGTAGGCGTGGGGTGCCGTGCGGGCGTGGGTGCGAACGTCGAACGTCGAGAGGGGACGAACGCGACGGGCGAGGGGAGAGCGGAGCACGCAGCAAAACCTAGAGAAATAAGTTCAGCATCGGCGATGAAAAAAAGGTAACGAGGCAAAAAAAAACTAACCAAAACGCGATCCGCCGAGCACCAATACTCCAGTACCCAAAGCTAGCCCACATGCCAGTGGGGTGATGAGATACTCGGGGAGGGAGAATGATGTGTCCTAGCTCGCCGCGAGGTCCCATCTATCCGTCCTAACAAACACTGCGTTCCGGGGTCGGCTACACTCAGCCTAGACTGATCTGTCTAGGTCAGTGCGGGTCAGTGCGGGTCTCTAGACAGACCTCCTACGCTCACCTACACTCAGCTGGACAGACCCGCACTGACCCGCACTTACCTACACCAATTATCTCTAGGGCTTAGCGGAACGCAGTGAAAAGGCACATCCATCCTGCACGCCGTGCCCGTCTTGCTCGTCCGCTTGAGTTTCTCGGCGTCCGCTGTATCGCGGTCTCGGTGAACGGTGGTGTCAGAGGAAGGGGGACGAGGAAGCGCGAAGACCGAAGACCGAAGGCAAGGCAGGCAGGGCAACGACCAACTGCAACGACAGCGGGCCGACGTGGAATCCAGAGAGGGAGACCTAAACCCTAGCTCGGGCTGAAGCCGCGTCTATCTGTCGAGGACCTGCCGATTCATCTTACAGGCGGCCCAGACCAATCAAGGACACGCATACCTGCTTGAATTCGTCCGCGGGAGAAGTCGACGGGGGACGGTGCCGAGAGGAAGGGTGGGCTGTGCGTATCGGCAGATGAGTGAGGAAGATGAGGAGGAGGCTCGAAGGCGGCCAGGCAACTGCGAAAGAATGACAGCAGGGCGAGGGAGTATCCGGGGAGGAAGACCGAGGGCCTAGTTCGCCGCGGAGTACCGTCTATTCGGCGGGTACCTAGACTTATCTCATATCCAGGTTAATCTCGTTATTTCGGGTGCTGAAGCCTCGAGTGAGCGATGACGATGGCGCTGGAAGGGTTGGTGAGAATCAGATTCGAGGGGGGGAGGGCAATATATATACCGATTTAGGCCTGCGATCAAGGCACCAGAGGGTCTTGCGGTACGCTAAGGCGAGAGAAGTGGGATATATCGGTGGTAGCGGCAGCCACCTGCTTTTTCGCCTTTTTCGGCAAAAGGCGTTGATTGCCAAATTAGGAATGGGGCAAAAGAAAATATTCTGCATCTCCTTCTTGCCGAGGAATAACTTCGGGGATGATTTCACAAACTACGTAGACGGAAGACAGCAACCGAAGACTCCGAAGTACATAGATCAAACGGCAAAATCCAAGCGTTCCCGACCGACATCGCGGATTGTCTTCGACCTCTTGAGGTAAGAAGTTTACGGATTGCCTCCCGGATGATTAACCTCTAGCAAGACCCGCGACGGCTCTCATGGAGAGAAATGTCCTCTAGACAGAGCAAGGCTTGTAGCACTATAGTTCGAACTTCGGCGGCGTGAAGTTTGATTTTTAGAGAACAGTTGAACAGAGTCTTGCTGTTGAAATTTTTGATCTAAAGCATAATGAAATCGTCAGAAAGTAGGCCGTACTATGCGTTGGTTCATTCGCGTCGTGCGTGAGGTGGAGAAAGATCACCAGTGGCTGTGTTCAGCGTTTGCTCCTGACCACGATGACCACGGACGAAATTGCGATCCATACCGCTTCACTCACTCCTCCTCCGATATTACTTCTTCCCGACGAGCTTCTGGCGGCAATCGCCGCCGCTGGACGTCACGAAACAATCGCCACTCTTGGAGTGGGATGGTAGTGACAGTGCATTACCAGAATGGACGCTGTCTCATGTGTTTCGGCGCTTCCGCGCCGCAATTATCGATGCTGCTAACCTTTGGACCCTCGTGGATACTGACTTGTGTCTCGAAGGATCGGTGGAAATTCTCCGACTCTACATCGAGCGCTCGCGCGCTTGTCACTTGGGGGCAACAATCAGACAATGAAGTCTCAGATCCCTCTGATCCTTCCGCAATACACATCAGGTTCAACAAAGCCTCATAGCTCTGATCCCTTCCCATCTTTTACCTGATTCCCATCGACTTTCGCGATTGACTCTTGTTAGTTCCACGCTGCGGTCGCTGGATAGATCGTTCAACTGGCTTGAATTTGCAACCGTCTCTATCCAGCGGATCCAGACGACCTGACTGGAACGTCTGTGATTTTTCTCGACATCTTCTATCCAGCAGCCCCAAGGCTCACTTCATTGAAAACAGTGGGTTTAATACCTTATCCCATTCAGCCTGGATGGCCTCCCTCACTTGTCTGGACACCAGGAATCGACTTCCGGTGCCCATTGGATTGAGACCCTGGTATCCAACAGTTGCTCGTTGGTTCATGTGTCCGTTCCAGGCGCCTGGCTTTTCTCCGCCGGACTTTTCCGGATCCATGTCCCAACCCTCAAAACTTTGCACATATCATTTCGGAGTCGCGAGGATGGTGCTCACTTGTTGGAGTGCTTCCGATACTTCAACACTCCTGCATTGACCCACGTTACCACACCCATGGAGCTCAAATTTGCTCGCTCTTCGATCCGAACACTCTTCCCAACATGTACTTCCCCGCTTTGACCTCCCTCTCCTTTCTTCACCACCAGTGTGTGTGCTCGGAAGGCTGGAGTGGCACACATTTCTCTCCCCACTCAGCCTCTCCCCGCTGTGAGCTATCACTTTGTGATACGCTCAAGCGCGGCGGAAATCAGTAACGAAACGACTCACGGAGGAAATCACGATAAGCCTCAGAGACCACACGGCATGCTACGGCTGTCACGGAGGGTTTTCCCACGGTTGAAAACTGACCTGGCGGACGCTCTCTGCGCGGACGGAAAGGTAACACACTGCAACGGAACACACGCACTACGGAACACGACTACGGAACGCTCGCCGAAAAAAGGTAGCAAAATTGCCAACAAAGGCCCGACCTCGAATCGAACGAGGGACTCGCAATTACGCAATACTGTGAAGAGAAGTACTACAAATGCGCGCGTTACCAGTTACGCCACCGGGTCTATACTGCAAATAGTCATGAAACAACAATCGACACCCACGGAATCACTCACGGTCGAATACTGGCGCACGCTCTCTCTGTGACGGAAAAATACACCTACGGAGCGTGGGAAAAAGCGGGAAAAAGCGAATAAAGGCCCGACCTCGAATCGAACGAGGGACTCGCAGATAGTGCAATATTGCGAGGAACCGACAATGCGCGCGTTACCAGTTACGCCACCGGGCCTATACTGCCAAACCCACGGAATCACTCACGGTCGAATACTTGCGCACGCTCTTTCCGTGACGGAAAAATACACCTACGGAGCGTGGGAAAAAGCGAACACGGCTTGACCTCGAATCGAACGAGGGACTCGCAATTGTAATATCGTGGAGAGTCGACTGCAAATGCGCGCGTTACCGTTACGCCACCAGGCCTATACCTCGAACAACCAAGGAGTGCCACACGGACATATTCACGGACCACTTACGGATCGCTACAGGGACATGCGAAGCGACGGGATCGGGCAAACGTAAAGGTTGCGGGGCAGGTTTCCGTCGAGCCTAACGGAAGGCGCGTCCGTCAACTTAACGGAGAACATGGGAGTCGAACTTCGCGGAGGGCATGTGAGGATCCACAGGAAGGGCAATACAACGGAGGCTTCACGGAGAAGTTCACGCGCGGTAATCGGGCGGGAATATGTATAAAAGCCAGATGTATTTACCAAGGAAGATTATCTTGTTATCCCCCACTGCTCACACCTAAGCTACCCTCCCCCCAGCCTTACGGGGCGGAGTTGTCTTTCTCATATACACATAATAGCTCAGGCTACGCCGTCTTCCGTGGGGTTTGCTAAATAGGTCACTTGGATTGAAGGTTCACCAAGGAACCCTTTCTAAAGGTCCCTTCGACTCCGTAAAAACGGGTCGAGAGGAAATTGTTGAATACAAAGGCGTTGGTCACGGCGCAGTCGATGAAAAGCGCGTACTTCTAAACAGCCAGCAGCCCCTACTTAGCTGCGTGCAACTGTTGTATTGGAGGCTCAAACGCAGATCCGTGCGCAGGGCACCACTCCCCATCTTCACGGAAGGCTTATCCGTGAAGACTATAACCACTCCACCATTTCATTCGATACACAACTTCACCACACTCGTCACGGAACCTCATCCGTTGCGCGTTCACACAAGCACAGGAAGAAAACGGGCTACGGAGGAAAAGAGCTATAGCCCGCTCGCGCTGTGTTAAAACCCACGTTTTAAAGACACTGCTTGCCCGAGTAATACGAGGCAGGGAGAAAAGAGAAACCCCCATATCACCCAGGTCTCCCGGCTCGGATCGACGCTCGCATTGCGAAGCTCTATTCCTTCGCGCAAGTGTAGAGCGACCTCCAACCACGGCTTTCCTGGAAGGCTAGCCCCCAATGAGGAACTAAAAACCTCGAGGAACCTAGCGCTCACATCCTAATCCTCACGGAAACGGATTGTACCATCTCACCACCACCACCACAATTATATAAACCTTCCGTAGCGTACGAGTAGCTACGTTTCTCCGCGACAGAGTAATTTCCCTCTAGAGGACGAATCACCTTCGTGTACTTGCCTGAAACCAATTCACCTGGTCAGACATTTCACGGAACCGCAGTCCGCATCACAACGTAAGTCAATCTGAGTGTGAACACGAAACATAGGCCAGTCATCTGCGCCAGAAAGTGCAGTGAAATCTGTGTTATCTGCTGTTGCCATAGTGTGGGACCGTCCGAGGTGATATCGGATCTGGTCGAGTAATGATGTGAGGCGATGCTCGGGGCGCTTCTAGCTCCGATGGAGCGAGCAGTGAGTCTTGATTCTTGAGGTATGTCCGAGAGAAGCAACGCTCGTGGCCCGTAACCTATTAGAATCTGAGAATGCACGGAAGGTGCTTGTACCTCAGTCTCCCGCAATAAGGGATAAAAGACTGTATTAAATACCTGAGAATGCACGGAAGGTGCTTGTACTACAGGTAGGTAAGTAAGTTAAATAAGTTAGGAATACATGGAGAACTTACCCTCAGTCTCCCGCAATAAGGGATAAAAGACTGAGGGTTGCGAAGCGTACATAGGGTGATATATATACTAATTGACCCTGTGATAGGTATTCATCTTGATGACAATCATTATCACGGACCGGAGGCTGGGGCGGCCCGAATGATTCATTTCCTGACACACAGCACCTACTTGGAGAAGAAAATTTCTATTCAAAATTCCCGAGATGTCCCGGCAACGCAAGACATTGTTTTAAGATCAAGATGCCGAAAGATGGTTCATCAAAAGACGAAAGATGCCGTCCCCAAGCCTAAGTTGCCGAAAGACGAACACCAAAGATCAAAGACAAATTCCAAAGATCAAAGCTGCCAAAGCCAATCGTGTAGTTTTACTGATGAAGTTCACCTCATAAATGAGTGGGGAGTAAGCTTCCGCCTCCCATTCGCCAAGATCGGGCTCTTCGTTCGCGGTAGGCTTCCACGTGCGACGGTATCCATCGTTGGATTGTCTGCTAGCCTCGCGCCCGGCAGAGACACGAAGGCTGTTTGCGCTAGTCTCGGTTTCTTTGGCGACGCGTTCCATCTTATCCATCGGAGCAACGAGCGCCCAAATATCCAGTTGATCTTCCAAACTCGCACCCACGGTCTCTCTGGCTACGACTTTCCCGATCTACTCCCTTTCCTAACCAGCGGACGCAAAACATCCCTTCATTGTGATACTGTACTATTTCGACTGTAGATTCAAGTCACGGTCACGACGGTGGGTGAATTGAAGCTATTTAATGGAGGTCACAGGTCACCGGGGGGCTTGAATTAGTGACCATTTTACCCCGCCCAGGGTGCCAGTGCAAAATTCAAAATTTCCTCCAATGTAAAAAAATGGCTCACCCATGTGAATCCCTGGAGGGTTCTCTCCTTTGCACACTTGCTGCCCTCCCAGGCCTACTGTGGGTGTATTGGTTGAATCTACACTGAGTTCAACATTCCATTAGTTGAATGTTTTGAATGATAAAATCATGGTCACAGGTCCCAGCCCACTTTGAATTTGTTGAAAGTTGAATCTAATAGGTCACAGGTCACAAGGCCTAAATCTACGGTCGAAATGGTACAGTACTCTTGACCTCGGATTTCGCGTCTACGTCTACATCTGGAGGTTGCAACGCTACGGCGTGGACAAGATGTGTCGCACCCGCATGTACACCAGCCTCTGCTCCGACGAGTACAACGCGGAGACCCTGCGAATGATTGATGAAGATCCCGAATGTCAAATAATTGTCGCCACCATCGCCTTCTCCAACGGCATCAATGCGAAGTCGATTCTTGACAGCATCTCCCTTGGATTCTCATCTACGCGGGACATTGTAGTGCAGGAGAAAGGACGAGCAGGCCGAGCGGAGGGAAGCCTTGCGCGGGGAGTGGTGCTTGTGCAGCCCGCCACCATTGCGGCTGCAAAGAAGCAACGTCAAGGTAATGTTAACGTACCATACCATTTGTAACCAATATCATCTCTTTGTAGTTGCCGCGCCGCCCGCGATCCCATCGAATACCGCAGCGCCGAAGAAGATCACGAGCAAGAAAAATCAACGAAAGCCGTCTGCCCCTATGGCACCTGAAAAAGCCTCGATCCTGGTCGAAGAGATCTGGTACATTGCATTCTTTAACCGACACTACTCCAACCCTCCCTAGAAACATCCTTCCTTGATTGCATCGCTGCGCGCCGTCCCTTACCCTGCTCTCTGTGCTGTGCCCGTCATAAACGCTCGTTAACCTTCTCCGCACCACCCTCGCTCACCACGCTCCCTGCTTTGATCGCTCCAGAAGTTACAGCAGTCCAGAAAAACACCCCGCGCGTGCAAAGATAAGCTTTCGGCGAAGGAGAAAAGAAGCTGTTACAGTCGTACTCACCAAATTTAGAGACGAGGCACGGGCTAAAGAACAGCTTCGTGGGAACTTCGGAACATGCCTCCCACCCTCTTCCTTTCCTCTTCATTCGCAATACGCTACTCGACAACTTTTTTGCAATTAAATCGGAAACGGATCTCCCACCGCCTCTCCAGTCGTGGTCTTTCCGTGCTAATCACACCCACAGTCTCTACGAACGCGTCGCTACCATACAGGCCACGATCGCCGACGGCCGAAAGAGGAAATTAAAGCAAAAATCGGCAACTACTAAGGCTCCATCTAGGCCAACACACAACGAAGGCGAAAGGTGTCATCGGATGACGAAGAAAGCGATGGTCAAAAATGGCTCTAGAACGCCAAAAATGTCCAACTTGCGGGCTCTGTAGTGGGCTCAAATCCCTATCAATGTAGGTCAAGTAAAATGGCAATAAGGTCTCCTGTACGAGTACTTTCATGCTGTATCCACCATTTCCCCGTGTGATCTAATTTTAGAATCTTGATTTTCCCAGAAACACCTATTTATTTTATTATGAAGGAATGACACAGGCGTCATATGGTTGGAAGTGGACTTTTGATCACCAAATTCAGTGTAGTGTATGGTAGCATTTTATTTGGAAGGATTTGGTGAAGAAATGAGCACAAATGGTGAAACTCATTTCTTTTTGCCGCCACTGTAGGTGGATATGCATTACAGCCATTTGCGGAACTTAGGGCGCGGGCTGTTTTTTTAAAAAAAAAACACTTTTCAACGAGAATCATTATTGTGAGCTCAGTTCTTGTCCGTTTGCCTTGTGAATATGCTCATTGTGTTCGCAATGCAAATGCGGAGGGCACCACGGTCTCCGTTTTCCCTGATGCGATCATAATTGCCTTATTGGGAAAATATCGGCCTTTTTGTACAGAACTTGTCGCATACTCTGTGCTGTGGTCGGATTGACCTCTAAATTTGATATGATGTCTTTATGAGTATTACGAAGAGCTGGACGGACCGGTATTTCTTCATATTGTATTTATTTCTTGTATACAAGGTATTCAGATATCCCACATTATGAGAATGCAGAATACCGGTGAACTAAGACACACATTCAAAATCCCGGTTCGTCCAGCCCTCAGTGATACTCACAAAGACATCATATCAAATTTATAGGTCAATCTGACCACAGCACAGAGTATGCGACAAGCTCTGTACAAAAAGGCCGATATTTTCCCAATAAGGCAATTATGATCGCATCAGGAAAAACGGAGATCGTGGTGCCCTCCGCATTTGCATTGCGAACACAATGAGCATATTCACAAGGCAAACGGACAAGAACTGAGCTCACAATAATGATTCTCGCTGAAAAGTGTTTTTTTTTAAAAAAACAGCCCGCGCCCTAAGTTCCGCAAATGGCCGTAATGGTACACAGAAACCATGGTGATTTAAGCATCAACACCCTTCACCCAGTTAATGCCATGAACAAACTTTGTGAGGTCAAGTATTGTCGGTCCGTTTGGAGTAATAACAAGTGAGGTGGGGGGACCACGGAAATGAGTGCGTAGCCAACATCAGGAAAAGCCAAAATGCTATGATAGATCACACCCTTTTATGTGGCTCTCTCACTGTCTCTGATGGTCTATGAGTATCTATGAGTCGACCACTCTTTTTATGGATGTCTCTGGGTGTCTATGGGTGACTATAGATTTTCCGTCTCACATCTTCAATATTTATGACAGTCTATAAGCTACCGGTCTTCGAGAGTGCATTAAGTTCATAATCCAATCCAGCCACGTTCAAAGCAACAACCTTTGGCGGACCTGTACAGGTGCTACATTTTGGATTCCCCTGTGAACAGGCTTGTGAAGAATAAAATCCATCACGCTCAGTGGGAAGTCGCGGGGGTCAAAAAGTTAAGTTTTATTCATTAGCCAGCCTGGACTTACTCGTGAAATGAGAATGAGAACACCATCTCCGGAATAGAATAGTTTAAAGAACAATCTACAATTACAAGAGGGAGCACACGTGGGAGAGGGAATCGGCCACCCATCCATCTGTGAACATGGCATAGGTAGTGATCTAAGCTAATGAGCAACTAGCAAACACAGAGCAGGGAGACCATACCATTTGTAAAGTTTCACCCCGTGAACCTTTGGTCGAAATAGTACAGTATGCTTGCTTGGCAGCAAGAATAAAAACGGGTTTGTTCGACAAACTTTAACTGCTCACGACAAATCTGTGCCAAGAGGGAAGGAAACACTACGTATATTTGTCCTCGTCCTGTAGATTCTCGACCATATCCACTTTGAACGTACGCCCATTACGCTGCTTGGCCTGCGATTCACCAGATACTTTCACTGCACTGCGGACGAACCCCGCCCCCAAACGCCCCGTCAGATGACTGTCCCGGATGTGCTCCTCTCTGGATTGCCTTGAATCGGAAGCACTTTGGCCATCGAAACGATCCTCAATGCGCCTGCGTGCGCTTGTAAGGCGCAACCACAACAAATCACTGGTCTCGCGCGACGGCTGCACAAGGGCCGACTCCGAGTGCGAGGAGCGCGTATGTATAAGAAAGTGCGAGTACCATGCCTAGCGGCGCGAGTGGGTAGCGGCTCACGGTGCGCGAGTGTATCACATCACCCCTGTTGGACTCGGTCCGCTGGGTAAGGGGCGCAGCGGATGCGAGAATGGTCTGAGACAAGTTGCCCGCCAGGATAGAACTAAATATATCGGCAGTGAAGTTCAAGGATCCCTCGAGCGACGTGGCCAGACGCGACGCAACAGTACCCGAGTACGCAGAATCGAGGGCGCCGAGAAGCGCCGATGTTGTGTTGAAATCGGAGTGATTTTTCGCGGAGGTTAGCATGAGGCTGGGCGATGCGCCGTCCATCGGCGCGCTGTACGAGACTTCGACATCCCATATATCCAGTATACAGGCGCTGATGTAGAAGCTGTAGATCATTGGTGCAGGCGCAATGCCATACCACCCCGGTTCGTCTATCGGCACGGCGAAGCTCACTCCACCCATTTCATAATACAGTGAGACTAGTACCCCAGCTGGATTGAGTGTCGAATACAGTGAATATCCAGGCTCCCGAAAATTGCCATCGGGACCTATGTGGTAAGCGGGGCTCTCAGGGGTCCCGGACTCGAAGATGAGGGAGTTATTGGTGGAGTTAAACTGGTTAATCATTGGCATCCCGCTCTCGTCCGGGATAGCGAATGGGGGGGTGAACGATGGCCAGAAAAGAAAGTAGGTTGTGTTTGAATTGGGCGCTGTGACCGAGTATTCACAATCGGTAACTGGTTTGCAAGTCGTCTCCATTGCGAAAGTTCTGAAGATCAGATTCTGAATACCTTTTGGAAGGTTTTTTCGGGAGCAAGGTCGCCAGGCTACCGATGAATTGTATCTGCGATGAACTGCTGGTGTTGGCGAGGACCGCAGCACCTTCATTGGTTAGATCGGTGTTTCCCCAGAAGAGGTCTGGCCCCGTGGTACCGTACCGGTGCAGACAGTTACTGTATGTGGTTCCGGATACGGTTTTCGGGTCCAGGAACGGTGCCGGCCCAGGGCACAGCGTTGTGTTGATTACACTCCCAGCAGCCACCAACGAAGGAGCCGCGATGGGTGTAGTATATTCAAAAGAGAATGTTGTGGCTGTGGCATGCAGCCATAAATCCGAAATTCTGGAAATACAACATCAAGTCCTTCCTGAAAACCCCGGTAAATGTGTTGAAAACTCACGAAAGCGCATAGTTTAGAAGTAACGCAATCATCGCGGCGACGAATGCAGCAACCAAGGTATTCGATACTGTAGGCCCTTTTTCACGGCCTCGCAAGAGATACTTAGCTGTCGCAAACAGACTCAAGATCCCCACGGAACCGCACAGCTCAACGATGTAGCCGTATTGGGAAGGTGTCGGAAGCGAGCCAATGCGCTCATGTATCTGATCATGCACCCACATGCTGGCGAGCAAGTAGGCGACCACACCCAGAACCAGCGGGGTCGTGAGCGAAACCAGATGTGTCTATTAACCCCGGTGAGAACCATATAGCTGAAATCTATTCTGTTGACGTACCACAATAGATGAGAACGCAAGACCATACATGGTGGTTCCACCGGTATCGGGCGAATTGTTGCTTTGTCCCTCAAGGGATGCAGCACTTTCAGCTGCGACCAGGGCACCATAGAAGGCACTATTGCCAACAGAACTAACCCGCCGCAATAGTAGCCATCCGAGGAGCACGGATGCGCCGCCGGCAGCCAGCAGTGATGCTACCAAGGCTGGGAGGAGGATGGAAATATTCCAGTGACGAGACGGCTGTTCTGGGTCTTGATTTCCAAGGATCGGCTCCTCCACCTCAGATGCCCTTGACTGTGTGGCTGAGCTTGAGGGGCGCATGGGTTGTAGGCGGTACTCTTCGTATGGGTCGAACTCCATCATGGTTGGTTCAATAGCGGTCATGTAGTTGAAATGCTGAGGGAGGACTCTCTTGTGCAATTGTCTATAGTGCTTTACCAGCTGCGTTAAACACTGATTAGACAAGATTGACTTCTATGGGATAGCCCGGATAGGAAGAAAAGGCGCACGAGGGAAATCCAGGATTATTTGGGAGGGGTTCCAAAAAGATTGTCTGGTCCGACTCGGAAATGTGGGGGGAAAGAGAGGCGATGTGAGATAGTTCATGGGCTATATAAGAGGTAAGTACTGGAATAAACACCTCAACTGCCGGCCCGCTTAGAGTTTCAAGCACAGCCAATTTCGTGTGGAGTAACCACCCTGGGCGCTTGCGAGGAGAACTTGATGTAAGGAAGAGTGAAGGAACGTTCAGGTAGTAAAGTCCAGGATCTTGATCGAAAAAACTTGGTGTTAATCTGACAGCGTGTTTGCATGCCTTTTACCGCCCCATAGCTGTTCAGAATTAGCGCCTTGAGATGCCGGAGCAGGGGTTCTGCTACGCGTGATACATCGCAGCAGTGTTCTGACACGAGGAACGGTGTCGACCCATTCAGGAGGCAAGATTTGCTTAGTCGAAGACGACGGACTACAGCCGTTTTGGAAACAATAGAATGGAGCATCAACGCAGTCCATGGAGGGTTGAAAAAAGCTTTTCGACCCAGCATCCGATTTTTGAATGCCGACGTCCCCTTGAAACCCCTCTCTCTTTTCCAAAACAGCTGTATTGCATGCTCCGCTCACCATCATCAGTGATGTAGGAAGGAATCTAACAGTGCCCGGGCATCCTTCACACTGACATAACTGTGACAGTTGCCACCGGCTTAGAAAAAGTGGAAACCACCTAGTACATCGAGGAGGGACAGAATAAAAATGATGCATTCCCGCTATGAAGATGAATACACCTAATCACATCATCTCGCCTAGCATTGGTTTTGGGGGCCAGGTGGATCGACGAGCTCGGCGAACATAAATATAAACATGGCACTTGATTTATGAAAGAACTACCCACCGGCAGCTGATGTAGTGGGGACTCTGACGAGATGGGCAGATTGCTGATTATCGTAGTTCCGTGTCAGACAAGAATGAGTTAACGCTCCCTCGGACTCCATGAGCACCCTCACCCAGCCAGCCTTTCAAAGCGATTTTGTTTTCCCGAGGAGAGGGTGCCACTGAGTTCCCTAGTCAGACCACAACTAGAGTTTTTCTTTTTTTTTTTTTGATGGAGAGTGCATGTGGAAGTTATGCTAAAAACAGGAAACACGGAGCAGTTGGCCAAGCTGCTATCAAACATGACAGTGATCTGCAAGATTTCAAATTTCCTCCGTCAGTTCGAGTCGGTTTGGCTCTCAGGAAAGCCATGCCTCAAGGTTCACGAACCGGTTCGGAATATGTACGGCAGAACGGGCCCCGGGATTTCGCCGTAGCGTGCCGTGTCGTGCCGTGCCACCGTGGTGGCTGTGTTGGCGTGTCCCGGCGGGAGGCTGGGGTATCTTAGCACGGTCCCAAACCACCCCAAAGTTGCATTGAAGGTATATGTGGTGATAACTAGTATGTTTGTGTTTGAACTGTACCTGAAGGCTGAATTAGATCAATGTTAGTATGTTCAACCGTGTTGGTTGAATTTTGGCCACATTGACCGACTTTCAGGCACAGATACCACTTCCCAAGTCATCGCTGTACACCAAAGGGTAAGCGAAAGTCAGTGGACACTCATACGGGGACTACTCAAGTTGTACGAGTGATATATTTTTCAGTTCTTTACTCTACGATCATTCAGTCAACCTGTCAAAGTCAGTTCAAATATCCTCAAGTCGTGTCTGTGGGTATGAAACAACGCAAGGAATCAGCAACGGCATCAATTGGAGACATTCTACTCCCTCGGAAAAAAATAGTCACTTGCACGCACGGCGGGACACGGTGGTGCACGTTGATGCCACGGCACCGTGCTGGCCGATTCCTCACCAATACTCACACCGGGGGCAAAGACCCGGGCACATGACCTTCATGTGCCTTAAACGCCCGTCCGCGGCACATCCATTGCACATGGGTGTGACACCCTACAAAGGTCTTTGTTCCATTTATCTTATTTATTGACCAGATGTGAATAAATATGTAACCAGTTAGCGGGAACTTAAATTTTATCCATGAATAACCTTCCGCCTTGAGTACGGGCAAATATGGGTTAAGCCCATGTTTTGTTGGGGTAAGCCGAGACTCGGCCGCAGATGCCGTTGCCACTTCGCGAGGGTGACGGCACAATGCATTTACGGCAAACTCCCGCTCATGTGATGTCTTGATCCCCACACGTTCACGCGCCGGGTGTCACACAGCGGCCCGCCCAGCGCCAGTCCCACATTTCATACCTCACCGTGAGCCGTGACCACGGTGCGCCTGATGCGCAGCGTGTTTGTCGGTGGTTGATTGGCTCTGTACACCGGCTTTGTCAATGTGCTTTCCCGTCCACACGTTGCCTTTGTCAGTGTACAAACCCACCTGCTCATCATCTTTGTTTTTGTTCACATTGAGGCCTATTAGTATGTTGATGCTGTCAGCTCCGGCATACCCCCGCACGTTGCCTGTGTCGCGCCATTGATGGCTTGAAGTGGCGCATCAAGCCAGACCCAAACTGGGTATTTATCGACACATGTTACACTTTGATCTAATCTCTCCCTTGTCTTCTCTGCTGAAGCCGAAATTGAGCAAGAGTGGTGCCACAGCAATTTGGAGTTGAAGCTGAAGGTGCACCAAGTTGAAGTGAATTGAAGTAGGGGGAGCTCAAGACAATTTGAATCCAGATTGAAAGGAGAAGTGTAAGAAAAAAAATCAACAAGAACAATGAAAAGACCGGAGATGGATAAAAAACAGCCCCGTTGGAATTGCTGAGGTCTCGAAGGGTTAAAGGGCCTTGAAAAAGACTATGAGAGACCAAGTAATGTTTGAAGCAACAGCAAAGAGCGAAAGTGTAACACTTGTCAACAAATACCCCCTTTGGGTCTGGCTTGATGCGCCACTTCAAGCCATCAATGGCGCGACACAGGCAACGTGCGGGGGTATGCCGGAGCTGACAGCATCAACATACTAATAGGCCTCAATGTGAACAAAAACAAAGATGATGAGCAGGTGGGTTTGTACACTGACAAAGGCAACGTGTGGACGGGAAAGCACATTGACAAAGCCGGTGTACAGAGCCAATCAACCACCGACAAACACGCTGCGCATCAGGCGCACCGTGGTCACGGCTCACGGTGAGGTATGAAATGTGGGACTGGCGCTGGGCGGGCCGCTGTGTGACACCCGGCGCGTGAACGTGTGGGGATCAAGACATCACATGAGCGGGAGTTTGCCGTAAATGCATTGTGCCGTCGCCTCGCGAAGTGGCAACGGCATCTGCGGCCGAGTCTCGACTTACCCCAACAAAACATGGGCTTAACCCATATTTGCCCGTACTCAAGGCGGAAGGTTATTCATGGATAAAATTTAAGTTCCCGCTAACTGGTTACATATTTATTCACATCTGGTCAATAAATAAGATAAACAAAAACAGCCTCCGCTTCGCTCCGGCAGATGGGGAAGATTGGTGTATGATGCCATTTGAAGGAAAATATCTAAGTCGACGACTACGACGTGGACAACAGTGAGTGGTAGGTAGGTAGGTAGGTAGGTAGGTAGTGGAATTGAATGAGAATCACTCACATGGATGATGAAATTCTTTGAGAGGGAATTGTGGGAAGCGGCGCTATGGGAGAAGGTTCAAGAGGTGTTCAAATCAAAACGTTGTTGAATACTATAGTGCGTGGCTAGACTAATTAATCGGGGCGAAGAACTCTAGATGCCGATGTCTTGGGATAATAGGCGTCGGGATTTGATTCCAGAGGATTTCAGATAGGAACCAGTGGCTTATGTGCGAATTCACCAGACGGCTACGGTTGAAATTACCGCAGGCAGAGGCTTGGATCTTCTTCAGGGCTTGAACTTCCTCGGTAAACGTCCAACGGAACCTGAACCATTTGCAGATGGAAGGAAGTGGGAATGGGGAGGGGAGGGGGAAAGGAGAAAGATATAGGACTGATTGGATGGATAGGTGTGAGCAAATTATATAGGTATGCGCAGGGTGATAAAGATTCCCCGCAGTTGAAGTGGCTTGAATGATTTTGTATTGAACAGCTGCGCGTCGCAGCTGCGCTTGAGGTGCCAGCGCAGTACACACTCAGCCCAGCTGCGCGCGCGGGAGAAGCTTGATCACAATTGAGCTCGCCATTGAGTTGGACACAGGTTTACAGCGGAATTTTGGACAGCTTGAGAGCTGGTCGACATTTAGAAGCGGAGAAGGGGATAACCTCGATGGGGATTGAACCAAAGCCACGCAAACGAATGCGAGGCATCTCGTTAAAGAACGGGTAATGGAACAAAGACCTTTGTAGGGTGTCACACCCATGTGCGATGGATGTGCCGCGGGCGTGCGTTTAAGGCACATGAAGGTCATGCGCCCGGGTCTTTGCCCCCGGTGTCATTGCTACTTGCTTTTGAGGCCACTGCTTTTGCATAGCATTACGAGTCCTGTTTTGATCTCTTCCTTATGTTTTCTACGAGTTTCGGCCGTGATTTGTTCGTTTCATTATCACTCACCCCTTCTCACTCTATTGATGCTCTCGATGCAGAATATCATCGATGGGCTTGTAGCATAAGCATCCCCTTTCCAGAAAGTGTCTCTCCCATGTAAAACCCAACCCAACACAAGAGGGGAAAAAAACCAGATGCTTACAGTGACATATAACGCGTGCAGACGTGTCAAGGACAAACGAGCAGAATAGAACAATAAACCCATCAATATACTACGTGTAAATGTACATGTGTGTAAGGGATGGAGGAAACAATAAACCAATACACGAGACATAGCTGTCTCCTCGACTCCCGTGTGTGCTGATAAACACTGTTTTCTTTTGAAACTCAGCAACCAGGCTCGGCGCTCGCCCGACCTCTGGTCGGCTCGACCTCGCCCTCTTGAAAAACCTGGGTCAGATTCCAAGCTTGACCCGAGCACCTGACCTGCAGCAATGTCGGGATGTCGGGATTTTATTGACAGATTCCGACCGACTCAGACAGAGTCCGTGAAAAAAAAAAAAAATGGGAAAGTGGGACCTGTAAACAAGTAGCGAATCTGTGGGTGGGATGCCCTTTTGTTAGTCTCGTTCCCGACGTTCGTAGGGCAGTGTTCGCTCTGCTCACGGGCAGAAATCTAATCAGGGATGTAAAGATGTTGTCGAGGCAGATTTCAATTTGATGATGAAGTTTGACCGCGGGACAGTGCCGCTTTTGGGGTTGCTGGGGTTGCTGGATAGTGATTTTCCATTCAGCAACCCCCCGCTTATTTTTCATAGCCATGTCATCTAATTTCCTCTGATGGGCACACACCGAAACGCGATGGGATCAGGCCGTTGGACTTGTTCTTTGCTGAAGCCTGAAGTCTGCCCCGTTCTCATCGATTATGTATTCGAAGAGGCCGCTACATCGCCGCAGGGGGAGTTTTATATTTTTCACTGGAGCATTTCTTGGACCTTTCGTCGGGGAACGAAAGGAAAATCAGGCAATGTGACCTTTGAGCTCTCTAGGTGGCTGTTCGCCCTGACCTGACTTGGTTCAATGCCCACAGTTGACCAAATCGTGTGGCCAGGGAAACACCCGGTGCGGGTCGTTCGGCCTTGCCCCGGCACGGATGCCTTGAGCGGCTGGATCTTTGCTATCTCGCCAAGCCCTGGGGGTTGCTGAATTATTCTCTTACAGGTGCTTTCTCCCATCTCTTTTTCAACAAAATCTCTGCCTCGGCTTTACTCGGCCGGGAGTAGCACCATAAGATCTGGAGCCAACTCGTAATGTTGCCGCGACTTCGGGCCGCTGAGTCACTTGAAGTTGACTCAAGTTGACTCGAGTCGATGAAGTCAGATTTTCTGGATGTTGTCCACAGAAAGGGACAATGTGGTTGTAAATTACTATGGGGCACCCATGTAACTCCCCTAAAGTGTTCTCAGATATTTCTGAAGTGTGTTTACCATTACCGGCGCCCTCAGATAAAAGTGATGGGACATCAACCTTTGATCTTTTGACTTCAATACCCCATTTTCTCCAAGTTAAGGACATTGCACTTCACATAGTAAGTTTTAGAGTACTCTATACCTCTTCCCAATCCCACTCAAATATTCTGAGGTATGTTGATCGCTACCAAAGCCGCTTCAAAACCCTCGCGATGAATCACAAGAGAAATGGTGTTTAATGTGATTTCCAGGTGTTCTCTCAACTCCTCTGAGTGGTAGCTGATGAAAGGTACATAATTGACTTTTGAGACCGACTCGAAGTCATTCGAAGTCGGGCCGAGTCAACCTGCTTCGACTCGGGAGTCACACGAAGTCATATCCGTGACTCGACTTATGTCAACTCGCGGAGTCAACTCGAAGCCTCGGAGTCGCAAGTCGCGGCAACATTAGAGCCGAGATTAGCCTTTTGTTCGAATGCGTGGATACGTGGCCTTTCTTTTGTCTAGAACACATCCGAATAACCGAACTGCACAGATGTTAAGATGTCGAGATGTTACTGACAGAGTCCATCAAAGAAGTGTGGGAATGTGGCAGCTCATGTAGTGTAAATCCATGCCAAAGAAATGATTCAAAAATATTCTATTTTTAGGACTCGTAACTGCCAAAGTGGGTCTACATTCACGTCTTCCTCGCTCAAATTATGCTGCTCGCGTGGAAATGTGGCCGTTTTAGGAAATCTCGATAGACGTACGGTTGCTCTACTTTTTTTCCATCCACAGTGAGCATCAGCGCTCGGCTCACAACCGTGGTCTTCGTATGTTCCCAGCCCTCTGCTACTTAATTTTGGTACTAACAGGTCATCCTCCAGGGTTTCTTGAGGCATATGGTGCACCATGGTGTTCAATATTTTGCCGCACCTGCTGCAACTACAGCACCAGCTCCTGGGTTGTGTAGGGTGTTTCCATTCTGCGTGCCCTTCATCTTGAGTCCTGAGAGTTTTTGATTCAACAGGTATTTTCTTCCTCCCTCCGTCTTCTCGTTGGCGGCCAACATCTATTCCAGGGAATATTACAGGCTACATGCAGAGTAGCAGTTCCCAGTCATACCCTGCACACTCAGCCAATGTGTAATCTGTAGGAAAAGACATGGCCGACAACTGGGAAGCCGGTAAACACAGCAGTCGAATCTACCAGGGCATTGTAAGGATGCCATCCTCACACGTCACATCTGTATAGCCATCAGGCAGTGCCCGGACAGCCAGCACAGCCCAGCACAGCCAACTGCTCGGACTTACAGTACAGCTAGTGATTACTACACTGCCCCACACAGCCCCACACAGGATTACCTCTTCCTATATATATAGCTGACATTTACCTTACTTTCTGTACCGCACGAAAACCCCCTGACCTTGCCCTCCATGTATTCCTCCTGTTGCTCATAGCCTGGTGATCTCGCCTCTAGGAATATATCGTGGTCCTGTCAACGTGTGTGTCTCTGTCCCGGTTCGCCCGTTAGTGTCTGTCGAGAGAACGACAGCCTTTCAGGCATTATGATTTACGACCAAGACCTGCACGCTTGTTGCTGCACACGGCCTCCAATTTGAACCAGCTGGGTGAAGCACACAATTGCTAAGGTGAGAAATACAGAGCCACAAATCTTTGGAGAGATAAAGCACAATTCCGAGCGCGTTGAAGGAGAAACGCGTCCAGAACACGACAATTCAACCGTGGGAATGCAATTGATGGCCAACTAAATAAGGCAAAATCTCATTCCACAGGCTGTAATTAGAGGTGCGGTTTGCCACGGGGGGTAAACTATGTCACTGGATAGCATCCTAGCCCCCAAAAACCAAGTCCCCGAAAAAAGCCTCCAGTGGCACGTCGGGACACGCCAACACTGCCACTGCGGCACGCCACGCCACGGCATGCCACACCAAAAAACCGGTGCCCCGCCACAACGATGAACTACATCAATCAACTCGATGTAAATTAAAGATAGATACCGCCAGAACGACCACAATCAACCACAATGATTGGAAGTTGCCGGCAAGCGGCGGGCACAAACAGTTTTGGAGCAATAGTCAGTGTAATGACAAGTGGGTCACGGTTTGTGCACCAGCACCAGCACAATTGGGATGTCGGGAGAGGATGGGCCGAGACTACACCAGCCCGTGTCGTTTGTGCGGATATTTGGTCTCCAGAGCTGGTTTACCGCCGGATCAGCTGGGTTGTTATCTGCCGTGTTATCTGCCATACGGGCCGGTGACTGTTATTTAGGGAACCTTGATTCACAGAAATATTTGAGGGACTCATTTTAGTCAAGGGCAAGGATAGAGTCTCAAAATATTGGCAGAAAGCATCCATTCTGCGGTGAGATTCGTTGACGGCAGATAACATGGGAGATAACATTTTTTTACACGGTTGCCACACGCATCAAACGCGACTTCTCGACGCGTCTCGCGCGCTATTCCCGCGAAATACACACTTTTTGACGGAAATGACTGTCGATGAGTGGATAACAGTGTGTAGGTGCTCCTTTAAACTTCTCATGCCATACAGCAACTTAATTTGATCAGACAATTTCTTGTTTCATATTTCATTTCTATTTACGCCGTATCTGGCCCGTAGGCTACGCAGCAGTACTCTGCACTGTAGTAGGTGGTGGTTTGTAAGTAAATAACTAGCTACTCTGGGTGTGATATGGGACTTTTTACCTAGTGATGCGGGAGAGAGAATGTGCTCAACCATGGTTCAACCGGGACCATGAATCCTGCAAACTACAGAATAAGGCCCTGCTTAGGGCACATTTCATTTAATTTGTTGTTCAACAGGTTTTAATGTTTCCATTTGCCCTGAATTTGGTCCAATGGTAAGCATAAACAGTACAAGGACATGAAATGTCAGCCTGACCACTGCAGGCCCCTCTCCTCAACCTCTTTCAGGTATGGATTGTTGCACTATTTCGTTCGTGAGGAATTTCTGTGCTGACCAAGGGAGATCAAAGATAAGAAAAAATGATATCACCTACAATTTTATTTTTTCAGTACTTTCGGCTTACCCTCCCCCCTACGTAAGGTGATGCCATCAAATTCCCTTTTGTAGAAAGATATCCGAGGTGGGGAGAAATACACAAAAACCAAGCTGTATTTTGGCAGTGTAAAAAGTTTGACAGTAAAATAATAGCAGGCTATCTAAAAAGTAGTTCTAGTTGAACCATTGATGTCCTCGCACTTGATATTCACATGGTTGTTGGGTTCAACGGACCACGGTCACCCGACTGTGCTAATTGGATGAGTTGAGGCCTTTTGAGGCCATGCAATGGCATATTTTATGTTTGAGAATTATGTTTTGGGGTCCCCCACGGTGCTTCAATTTCACAGTGCACCTTCTTGGGGGTCAAAAAAATTGCATACAATTTTTTTTTTCACCGGTCCCTCCTTGGTCCCTCCACCCCCCTCTACCCCATATGGCAATTGCTTATTTTTGACCCCCCTTGGGTGAGGGCGGCGTGGGGAGTGCGTAGCTCGGGAGGGTGGACTCGGTCGCTGCGGAGCCCTTGCGCCCGAAGTGCAGGAGCGCGATGGAGACACCGAGTCTGTGGGACGGGTCATTGTCAGCAGGCGATTCGAGAAAAACGGGCGAGAGGGGGGACGTACTTGGAGTTTGCGGAGCCTTTGGACGCAAGGAAACCCGCGGCGGGGCGCTCCGGCAGGCGGAACACGGTACGGCGCACCCACTTGAAGCACGCGGTGTACTCGTCCATGGCTTCACGCCCAAACGCAAACACCGCGACGAACACGAAGGTGGAGGCGGGGATCATCCACCACATGACCTTGTATGAGGTGAGCACCGCCTGGGGGATGAGGAACGCGGGGTAGACGCCCACACGGGAGAAGTTGGAGTGAACGTCAGCCCAGGTGGTCCAGGGGCGGAGGGGGGAGGCCATGCGGTTGAACCAGAGGATGTAGGTGGTGATGGCGGGGGACCAGATCATCTCGGCGACGGCGATGAGCATGAGGCAGAGGTAGCGCGAGGTGGTGAGGGCGGAGTGGGAGGCGTCGAGGTGGGCGGCAAAGGAGATGCGGCGGACCATGAAGTGGCGGAGGGCGAGGCCGGCGAAGACGAGTGACGCGAAGGCCATGACCATCGGGGGGACCCAGACGATGAAGACCGAGGCGAGGGAAAAGTAGATTGCTGGGCGGCAGCCATAGTCCTCGATGATGTCGAAGCGGTGGCCTTGAACAACGTAGTCTGTAACGGAGATGAGATGAATACACGGTCCTCGAGTACTCTAAAACAGAGAAGGAGACGCACACAGGATCATGAACACCAACGGCAGGCCGAAGCACATCAGGGCCTCGAATATCTGGCGGCGGCGCTTGTCCGCCTGGCTGCTGTGCACATTGCGCACGGACGACACCTGCTCGAGGTGGATGCAGATACACAGACAGGCTGCTGGCAGCGCAAAGTTGGAGCCGATGATAATCTTGGTAGCTGCAACGGCCTCAGTTTCCAAACCACAAAGAAAAGAAAAAAGAGAGAGCGACGCACAAATGTCGCACCGCACTAGTGCGATGATCTCGATGCTGTTGTTCCACAAGATAGCATCCACAGCGAAGATAAAGTTGGTGACAAAGAGCCAGAAGATTATGGAGAGTGTGGCGACATTGCGGGCGCGCCAGTGCCACGGCAGCGCGAGGCCAAGCGAGAACGCCGCGATGAAGGCAATTGGGGCGAATTCGGGGTGCATGACAAGTTCGTTAATGGTGGGTGGATGCGAAACGAAAAGGGGGGGCGCAAAGAAAATCGGAGGACAATGGCGGGAAAGAAATCAGGGTGCAAGCTGTAGAACAAGGTAGGAGACAAGGACATCTTGAGTATAAGGTCGCAAGCCCACCATCTTCAGTAGTGGGTATTAAGGGGATACCACTCCTCAGGGTTTATGATTGGATCAACTGGGTATACGTGTTGGCTGTGCGATTATTTACAGTTTCGGCGTTGGTTGGACAAATTCGGACTGTAAATTCGTTAAAATGATTCAGAAGGCTGCGATGATAGGCAATTTACCATTTGGCAGGGGGGGGGGGGAGGGGGCTCCATTTGGGCTGTAGACTTTTTTTTTTCCCACCCCGGGCCAAACTTCAGAATTTATTCTACGACACAGAGAAGACTTCGGGAAATGTTTCTTCAGGGTTTGTACGTGGGTACTTATGTAAGTGGGGGCTATACGCTCTTTCAGCCCTTTTCGCCCTTGTACCTCGTATAGTATTGCTCGCACTTTCAGATCGCTGGTTGATCGCCGGCTGGATTCCCGCTGCCTGCCTCCTGCCTCACTCGTCCACAGCACCCAATTCCAGTAACCTCGCTCCCACTCCAGTTTCCCGGGTTCGCAAAAAAAGAACCCTTCTGCCGCCGATGACTCGGAACCGCTAAATTCTCAACCGCAAAAGGCAGGCGCTTTTCCGTTGCTTCCCACGTCTATCATCTGGGATGATACATCCCCCGCTCGCAGTGTCTCCTTCCTTCGGCTTAAGTACGCACCCAAGCCCGTGTGGTGTTCAAACTTCAGTAAATACCCACACCGACGGGACAAAGTCTGCAAGGCAGCAAGTGCGGATCTACCCCAAGATGAACGCTATTCCTGGCTTTTGCCTGCGTCCCTCAAAATCTCTGCCAAAATTGGATCGCGCACAGATCTGAGTCGAAGTTGCGTCGTTTTTTCCCCCAGAAGTTGTGCGCAACTCAAGTGAAGAGGCCAAGTCACGTCGTTTCAATCATCAGCACCTGGTGTGTAATTTCAATCAACATCCTCAACCTACGTAGCATTTCCCTGGTTCAGCTCATACGAAGTTGAATTCTGAATGCCAAAATACGCAATGGAAAGCGGCAAGAAGACAGTTCTTCGGCAAGGCATGTTCACCAGTACATTGAGTTTGCGCAGAGATCGGATGTTGCTCAATCCGAAGGTGAATTCCGAATCCAAGATAGGGAAGTCGAACGATCGGAACCTGAAAGTTGCGGGCCTAGACAAAGAACATTTGACCCCTCGCTATGGGCAGCCAACTCTTCCCCCTGTCAAATATGAATGTCGGATGGTTGAACTCCCGACATTCGGCTTCGACTGTTTGTCGCGCCCATTTTTGTAGCAGGTAGTAATATTTCAATGAGTTGAAAAATAGAAGAATGTACTCGTAACAAACTTTAATATTGTTGCATCGCAAAACATCGCGATAGTATTCCAGATATCAAATTCAAGTCCGTTACCATGCATAGTACAGTCTACGTGCTCAGAGTTTTCAAAATGTCAATCTCGACTCATGTGCTAACTGTGCGCCTTATACACTCTGTGGAACCTTCGATCAGCAACCGGGAATTGCTTCCCTCCGACCCGAAAGTTACCTGCACAAAGTTTACTTTGTACAGTCAACCCTTTTTATTTCCGCACTCAAAGATACGCTAAATAAAATTCCCCTGCACCGGCAGCCAACCCCATCCCCCGTCCGACATCATCGACATTTTCGACGATGAGGAACCGGTGCAATCCTCCGAGCGGACGAAAAAGCCGCGCGTTGACCATGATATAATTGATTTGTTGGACTCGGACTCGGAGGGTGCTCCTCCTCGCATTAAAATGGAGTTCATGTCCGAACCCATGACTCTCCCTCCCCCATTGCCCGTGTCCACACCATCTTCGTCACTTCGTTACTTCGCTTAAGTTGATGGATCTTCGTGACTTTGATGAGAACCTGTGAATGTTCGTGACATTGGCATATTTTGGGAAAGCTCGTGAGTTGTTTGTTACACGGCAACTGCTCTGCGCATCACGAAGTGATGAGTATCAGCGGTGTGCCGAGCATGGCCGGTTAGGTTTGGATTCGGTAGTTAGGGGTTTGGGTTAGGTGGTTAGGGTGGTTAGAGGTTAGAGGTTAGGGTTATGGTTAAAAGTTAGTGTTAGGGTAAGGTATCTATATGAAAAACCCGCCCGGCCTTGTGCTGAAGGAACAATGATGGCCGATGCTTCCGGGTTCTTGAACGTGCCGAGTTAAATGACGAACTTTCTCAAAAACATGCCAATGTGACGAACATTCACAGCTTTTCATCAAAGTCACGAAGATCCGCGAACTTACGCGAAGTAACGAAGTGACGAAGGCGAGGTATACTCCCATTGCCCGCGGGACGGCGGCCAAAATCTGGCAAGATGCCTATCGCGCGAACTGAGAGCGTTGACCGCGTCGTCGAGCTCACGGCAATTCCGGAGCGCTATCCCATATCCGACTTAGACCAAATTTTGACCGCCATAAAAACTCTTCAAACGGCAAGACATGTTTACACCCCATTTTCCCTCCCAAAAAGCCATGAGCAACCGCTGTGGAAGCGCGACTCGCACTGCTCATTGCCTTCAGGTTTCGAGCCGGTTCTGCATTCAAACCAATTTCTTCAACACAATGCTGATCATTTTTATTTTATTCATACCTATCACATATCTCGCTCTATTTTACACCCAAGCTATTCGACCGGAGTCACCGGACACTTCAAGCACAATTATTTGTTTGTCTCCCAAATATTGCATTACAGACTTTCCACACTCTACCTCACATTCTTTACTCACTCACCTCTTATACCACAGACTCTCAACATTTCTTCCTACGTACCGCCAACGCGATGAGTTGAACCCGAGCCATCGGCCTTCTCGGACTACGCCGGGGATCGAGCTGACTGTGGCTTGGGCACCCACATGTCAGCGTTTTGCGGGGGATACGCTCTCCTTATTACGACTTTGCATTGCTCTCGGACTGTTCGCTTGGCGAAGGTTTTCCTCTGAGCTACGGCTTCTTCAACCACGGACATTTTACGTACATATGTTTTGTCCTGTTTTGGACATCAGATCATTACCTCTTACCACGTCCACAACCCGAGTTTTTGAACGACTTCGCGCGAATCCACCTTTATTTAAGTCAATACCAGCTAAGTTTCACATTCTATTAGTCATCCATCTATGCCTACAGTGATTATTTCCCAGACCCCGCCATCATTTGTACTGTAAGCCTCAACATCCGGCCAGCACGATCCACCATAGGACCTACCCTTTCTTCTTCACCGCTGTGTCTGGACAGAGGTGTGTTCGGTTTTCTTTTAGTTTTGTGCACTGATGGCGGATGAGCCGCTGGGAGGTGCTTGCGGAGGTGATGCACAAGACGCAAGCGTGATTGTGGGGGCAGGATTCGTCACACTAATACGCAGCAGGAAGGTGGAGCTACCATTCCTCGGACAATTCCGTAACATCAAATGTAGCCCGAAAATATTTTGTTGCCAGACGGCGGACGACCATAATAAATAAACCAAGAAAGGATCAGAATAACAAAACGAACGCCCCTCCGAACACCACCGCCGCGGACACGGAAGCCAAACTCAACATGGTGTGCAGCCCCTGCGCCCCGGCCCTCTGCACGGCCTTCTTGATGTTGTCGGGGACCGTCGTCGCCATGAGCATCTGCATGTAGTTCACGTTCGTTGGCAGCGCGCTGTGTGCGGAGTAGTACGATTGGATCCCTGCGATGTTAAAGCTCGGGATCGCCACCGCCGCCGCGAGCAGCGTGCCCGTCAGCGCCACCACCTGCCCCGCCAGGCTCGCCGTGCTCGTGTCGTCTGCCGACGATGCATCTCGGCGCCGCGAGCGTGGGGAAGTCGCCGAACGCGAGCGCATTGCTGAAGATCGAGGTGTCACTGTCGATGAACGAGCCCTCTCCGCTAAGGTTGATCGAGATGTTGAGGCCTGCGCTGAAGGTGAGGGCCGTGGTGAAGGTCTCGTAGTCATTCGCCCCGGGCGTTTGACAGGAGCGGGTGACGTTCGTGGCAACGCTGGCGGCGTCGGTGACGTGCGGGGTGTTGACGTAGAGGCGGGCGCTTGCAGAAAAAAGATCTGCAAGAAAGAAAAAGATGAGAATCACGTGTGGCTCCAGATAGGCGAACGTACCTGACCCGATTGTGAGGTCGGCTTCCAAGAAGGGGGAAAGGGATATCCCGGCGGTCGCCTCGAATGAACCACCGTTCAATCTGAATGGGTGGATGTCGAATGTGGCCTGGCTCCTGCAGAAAGTGAGTGCGGTTAATGTATGTCCGGCGTGCACGCAAAGTTGAACCTCACCAGCCCATTTCAGTTGACTGGTTGAACTGCGATATCATGAACGTGGCCTCGGCGCCAGATGGTATCTATTATTTGAATCAACTTTCAACGACGGTAAGCAGCAGGGGTACTTACACTGGCACTGGCGCCGACGGTGAAGTTCAGATTATTCGACGAGACGTCCATCTCCATCCTCACTGCCGCACCATAGAAGAACACAATGGTGATAATATCCTTGACCTGGAAACATAATTGTGAGCCACCACCCACCGAATAACGTCGGTCACACGCACACTTATCCCGAGGTCTGTATGACCTTATTTTTCATCAAATATTCGAGCTTTAGTTCAGAACTTTTACTCCGAAGTTGACCTGGCTAAGCGAACATGACAGGTCGTCGGAACTTTGTACCCAAAGTACCGAACTTTTGTGAACATGTACTTGTAAGCACCACCCGAACCTTTTGCGAACCTTTGGTTCGCTTGATACAGCTGGTGGTTGGGGAATAATTGATCTGGTGGTTCGCTTATCAGGCTGTGGTTTCTTTAGCGAGACACAGCTACCGAATTGGGTTACCTCATGGTTCGGCTAAACTGGCCACTGATTGCCAACTGACTTGAGCTCAGTTCAGAATATTCTGCATATATATACCCATGAAAGTACTATTTTTATCTATCCCAGTATCTCTGCACCTACCACTTCACACTGTATGTCTCCATACTTTCCCTCAGTGCGACTCTGTTATTCATTCAAACCCATAGCCTTTCACCCACCGAATTTTGTGCAAACATACTTGTTGTTAAACTGCCAAATACTAACACCTCTGTAGGGAAAGCAATTCAATGGACAACCAAAACCTCGTGAACCTTTTCGTGCAATTCCTCGCAAACAATGC
Source organism: Mycena alexandri (assembly GCA_029233265.1). Taxonomy (NCBI): domain Eukaryota; kingdom Fungi; phylum Basidiomycota; class Agaricomycetes; order Agaricales; family Mycenaceae; genus Mycena; species Mycena alexandri. The sequence continues at coordinate 39,152 of JARJCM010000369.1, read as the reverse complement.
CCCAGGACTGCTAACTACTGTCGCTCCTGGAAAGTCTTATTTCTCGCATCGTAATCTCATCCAACCCAGCTCTGTCTGCCCCCAATTGCAGCAGCCATGGGAGACGAGGCTCTCATTGACATCATCGCTGACTACCTCATGGGCTCGGGCATCCCGTGCCCTGCAATGTTTGAAGAGGGGAGACAGCACTTCCCTGCTGGTGTCGATCTTTCTTTCATCGACAGCCTGAACTTCCGGGCTCAAATGCTGACTTGCCTGCCGAAAGCAGTGGGCAATATCAAAGTATTTCGCTCTTTTGTGCCCTTTTTATCACACTGATCATAAGTCCAGATCATGCTTGTTGACGACAACGACACCATTTACCTCGATGGACAACCTCACTCTCTGCTTCTCTCGATGATTGCAAGTGGAACCCTGTCTTTTCGCACTGGCTTCCTCGAGTGTCGCATCCCAGCCTCGTTCCTCTTGAGGGCTGCCCAGGCATCATACACCTCTGAAGAACCTCGTTCTTGTCGCCAGTTTATTCACCACTGGCTGCTCTGTCAGTCGCTCAATGGTATCAACAACCACACCTTTGCTTAGAGTAAATTTGTACCCTTTCGACCTCTTATTTTATGACTTTGTCGCTCCCTTCATTGTCTACTTTGCTCCGCTGCTTACTCTAGGCCTTTACTACTTTTAATCTCCCGGATTCATTATAGCCCTTTATCACTCATTTAATTTCTTTGCTGCCTTTCAACTCAACTCCCTTCAACTGTTCGTTCTACCAATTTTGTGCTTAATTTTTCGTACCTCTATTACTCTTTAATCTCCTTTTCATCGACTTAGTTTACACTGGCTGTAACTTGCAGGACGACCTCATAAATGTGATATTTTTGTGTTCCCCTTTCAGCATGGTTACCAGCTGTGATTTGTCTGCTCCTGCTCTATGCTCTGTTAGTCTAGTGGTTTTACGTCCCTAACTCTGTTCGAGGTTGGCGATGGGGAACCATATCGCCGTAATCCCATCGCCACATCGCCGTAAGTTCGAATCCCCCCTGTTGCACTATTGTTTCACACTCTTTGTGTTTTTTTTTTTTACATTTTTTTCTTTTCTTTTTCATTTCCTCGCACTCTAGCTCTGGAGAGTGTTGTAGGTCAAGAGTTTGCTAAACTGTTCTCTTCAGACTGAAGAGAATGGCCTACGGCACCTACAATATACATAACCTCCACGAACCAAACACCGTGTCGAGTTCCCATCAGGTCACACCCTGGCCGCCCAGGTGTGACTGCGTGACCAGACGTGAGGTACTAACTACAGCAGAGAGAACAGCACAAATACCAAAGTCAAATGTGAAAGACAATCAAAATGCAGTGTTATTTAAAGTACGACAAAAAGCTAAGGCAATGTTCCATAAATGAATGATGTCCCAGTCTGCAGCAAGACCACACCACTCTGCGATGATGGCCTCCAGAGCGGCGACCTAGTCGGGGTAAAAGGGACCCTGTGGTGATTCAACTGGGACTTCATTAAGATGCTCAGGGGGTCCAACTCGTCCCAGCCAGGAAGTCCAGCCTGTCTCTTCTGCATTGTTTTCGCGCTGTGAGTGTAGGAGAGTGTCATCGTGAAGCCCCTCCCAATCAACACCATAGACCTCGAGCTCTTCCTCAGATAAATCTGCAGCCAGAGCATGCCCATGCACGCCATGCACCAGTGTGTCAAAATAGAACATGTCGGCAAGAGACCGATTGGGTCCATTCCAGATTTGGATCTGGTGCTCGTTCCACGATTGGGCGAAGAAAGTAAGTTGATCGTTGATCGTTGGCAGGAAAAGGTGGTGGAGAAGCCAGATATGGTTCACATTGTTGATATCGAGCCCGTGGTGCAGCTCCAGCATTGTGAAGTTTTTGCTCCAGGTGGCCCCAACCTGGGCTGTAACATCAACCCAAAGCTACTCAATTCGCACATTATGGATGCTCCTAGAATCTCGTAAGCATGGATTTGACAGGGGTACGGGTGGTGAGATCACATACCGGCCCCATATATAAGAGCCCCAGCGAGCACCACAGTGCTCTTCCATCCACACTGCGATCTCAATGTTCTCCACACCGTGGTCCCCATGGAGACGCGTGAAAGGACGCTGGCAATGCGTCCTCACTGATTCAGACAGACTGACAGGAACAGTGATCCAAATTGTCGTAGTGTAAGTGAAAGACAAGATAAGAATACATGAAAGAAATGGTAACCTAGATTGTCGTAGTGTAAGTGAAAGACAAGATAAAGAAGAACAAATAACATCAAGGTCTTAAATACTGGGATCAACCATCTTTGATGGTTAGGAACAAACTCGGACCGGATTTCCGTCAACTGCTGTAAGTGCCAGACTTACAACGCGATGGTACACCAAAAGTATGTGCTGCTTTGTGGAAGAGCATCAAGACCGTGCTCCCTCAGTTATTGCCGCTGGCCTGCAGCCCAGTAATGAGACGGGAGTAGCCATCAATGAATCCATGGATACAACTCCCCAGCGGATCAAACCTTCAGAGCACATTAGGCGGAACAGGCCCCAGGTGAACACAGTACTCCTACTGTGCTGTCCGTTGTGGGGCCAAAGTGAGTTTGGGCCAGCGACATAGTATTGCCGTCAGCGAATTTGGATGTGCTGGAATACACGATGAACCGGATCGATGTGACAGAGTGATTCACGGATGTGGTCCCGCTGGACACGGTGCCCAAGTTGGCGGAGCATTCCATCGAGCATGCTAATTCCTGCACGCCGGAAATGTGTACGGAATCGGAGTAAGACGCTGTCTAGCTCCCAGTCCACGATCGTGGAGAGGTCACCAGTTGAGGGCAGCAGGGGAGGTGCGGCATCGGCAATATCAGCAGGCATGACTTGTGGCACTGCATAATCGGGGTCCAGAATATCGTCCTCAAGGCCGAGGGGAGCTTCCGGCACCTCAGTACTTTTGGAAGGAGGGTCCGCGAAGGGTGCCGCCTGGGGCTCAACAAGGCCTTGTCGCAGAAGGGCAGACCGAACAACACCCCGAGAGACATTCAAAAAACGCCCGATACCACCGGTAGAGCGATGCTCATGTGCAAACTGCAAGAAATTGGGATTGATAACGACTCTGGGCCTAACAGGCCGACCAGTGTGTACCCGCTCCACAACAGTGGGATGGCCATGGTGCGATGCATCTAGGACCTGCTGATACATGATCTGTACGTCGTTTAGCATTAGACCCAGATTTGTCTGGAGAGTTTCCAGCTCCTCTGCAGGAAAGATAAGTTTGTGCTAGGAGTAATGTCTTTTGAGACCAGATGGGGGAGAACAGAAGACGACTCAGACGAAGCTCGGTGCCATCTAAATCTGCATAGCAACACAAGCTGTGCAGAAACTGATTGAGATATCAGTGTGTCCATTTATTGACCAATTTGCATACAGTCTGAAGCAGGAACATGACCTCAAAAATGCGAATCTAATGATACCAAATACTCCTGCTGTGGTGATATACAGAGGTCGAGAAAATTGCAGCCTTATTTACAGGTATTATGATCCCATCATGATAGCTTCCTCAGGCTAGTATGGAATCTTGATCTGAATCACCCTCGAAACCAAGGGGAGAGGGTGAAAACCACCAACAATGGATGCAGAACCACAGCCAAGCTGCCGATAGAGTTAATCTACATCATCCCCGAGTTCAAGCTCAACTTGATCAAAGTTCAAGTTCAACTTGATCAAAGTTCGACTTCAAAGTTCAAGTTCCGAGTTCCTTTACTCTTTTTGGAAGTTTTTGACCTGAATGCTCAACTTGGCCAAAAAAGTTCGAACCAGTGGCTAAACTAGTAGAAAATGTACTGTCTTCGCGTTCATTTGGCATGAGACCTAGAATAAATGATCAAAAATGAGTTTATACAGTGACGGCAAGAATATAGTCCCCACCCAAATCGGGTAATTCCCATCAAACCTGGTTCTCTGACCCCAGGCTACGCTGTTTTAGCACTAATTTCGAGCCAGATGTTTATGAAAGGCCAAATTAGTATCCCATGAGTTTTTTGTTTGGAATCTACACTGGTTTCGGTATGTTTCGATGTCCCACATCAAGCACCATTTGAAGCGGTTTCTCTGATTCAAATGCTCTAAAAATTTACTGGATGCCTTTGCTAGAGCCCTAGAACAAAGCCATGCCCTAAAAGTAGTACTATTTGCTATGGGAGCTGACAGAGCATTGAGAATGAGGAGAATTACCCGATTTGGGTGGGGACTATATTCTTGCCGTCACTGTAGGTCTGGGATGGCCAACAGCAAGACGTCCAGCGTCTTCTCGTACTGGGCGCATCAGGAAAAACCAAAACTGTTCCATAGACTCCCATAGACCGCTATAGACGCCATAGACACCATAGAAAACGGCCCTCTTCCATAGGAGGGTGGTAGGGGGGGGGGGTCACTTCCATAGACTGCCATAGACACCCATAAATCTGTGTTTTCTATAGAAGTGGGCTGTTTTCTATGACAATTTTCGATTTTTTCCCCCTCGTAACCACTCAAAAAACACACGCAAAAAAGGGGAAAAACATATCACTGGTTGGAAGATTCAAGTTTTTCAGTAAAATTTTTGGCGAAAAATGTCGTTTGTTTTTCAGACATTTTACACTGAAAAAGTAGCTGAAAAACTTAAAATATTTTCACCATTTTTTGAGCCTAAGGTGAAAAACTTGAAAGAAAGTTTAAAAGTGGTGAAAAAAGTTTAAATTTTTCACCACTATTTTCAGTGAAAAATGTCTGAAAAACAAACAACATTTCTCATCGAAAATTCTATTGAAAAACTTGAATTTCCCAACCAGTGTATATATCGCAGGTGTGAACTACAGATCTACAGTAGGTGCAAGGAGGACACTCGAGACGCTTACATACCGCCAAAGTGTAGAGTATCGCGTGATCAGATGTCGGGTGTCTTCGCAGGCGACAAAAGCAAGAGGGGGCGGGGCTATAATCAATTGAACGACGAGGCCGTATGAACTTGTGGGTTAACTTGAGGTAAGGTATCAGCTACTTGAGATGACGGCGATCCATAGTTTGAAATAGTATGAGACCATTGCTGCCTTCGTTGTTGTCGATGTCCCGAGTGTCGACGGTGGCGGAATAGGGTCTTGCGTCTTGACGAAGCCGGGACTTGAGGTAACGAAGCCGGGACTTGAGGTAACGACGCCGTGACTTGAGGTGATAATTTAATCTTGCGCTTAAAAAGGGTTTGACGACGATGGGGACTTGACGTCTTGCGGGCAGCGGGCTCCGAGGATCCCAAGGATGGCAAACCGCCACGAGGCGGCGCTTGAAGGGCTTCAGGTAGTCCTGATTCACGACGACGGGGCTGTGATGGCCTTGAGATGGGATTGAGGGGCTTGTGGATTGCCGAGCCAGGGGTTTGAACACATTTGAGAGGTAGGAACAGCTTCAAGTGCCCAAGGACGGTAAGGAATTTTGACGGGAGGGTTGCCGGGGAAGTCGGAGCCGGGGGAAATTTTGCCGGTAGCGCGCGGGGAGTGCGGGTTACTGGTAGGAAGTTGGAGGTTCGGCCCCAAAGGGACCTGTTGAAAAATCTCAGCAGAGGAGACCGCGGGGTTGTAAATCCATCCCAGCAGGTGTTATGCTGCACGCGCCGTGGCAGCTTGATGCAAATCACTAAGCACCGAGATGAGTCAGCGAAACGCAAGGCAGGTAAAGGCATCCATGGATTGGGGAAGGACTAAATAAGAAGGGAAATCCATGGGCAGGAGCATGACAGGAGGGTCAGAGCGAGGTAAGTAGGCACATCCGGAGAATGTGTGTTACTATAGCGAAGGGAAGTTATGGAGCAGAGAGAATGAGAATGGATGGGTGGAGTAAGGAAGAGGAAGAGTAAAGATGGGAAATTGTATGAAAGAGGGGGCAACTCCAGAGTACCGCTGGACGGTTACTCAAATTCAAGGAGGAAAACGCACCTCTTCGCAAGCCAGCGGTGAAAGCGATATGAAACCATCGAGCTATCACACTGAGAGCACTGAGGAGAGGCCGCTTTCGGGCCACCGTCGAGAGAAGACTTCTGAAGAGCGAGTGGAAGAGAGAAAGGACGAGGCTTGTCTTTGTTTGGGCCCCATCAAACCGAACCAGTTTCGCGCACACGTGACATGACAGCACCCGCTCGCAGCTCGCTTAGGCGACGTGTTGTCGCGCGACGCGTGTTGTCGGGCACAGCAATTCTGATATTCTCCAAGTCTTCTGATAGCAATTATCAATGCAGTTGTGATGAATCTCAGCGGGAATAGTCACTGAAAATTCCTCATTGAATGCCGCCAAGTATTACAGACGAAAAATCAAACGCGCGCGCGGATTGCGTCCTGTGATCATATACATTTTGACAATTTTGCAAAACCTCGTGCTTGGTACACTGTGGTTGCACAGCGACTCAAAATTTCCTCTTGAAGGGTTTGTGATGTTGAGAATGGGTCAGATTGCGCGTGAAATTGGATTTTTAGCCCTCCACCACATCACACACAATCCATGAACTGTTTTTGCTCTCGTTTTTTGCCTCAAAATGATATTGCGACCTAACCAAGATGTCTGAGTGACCACACCGGTCCTCGTTGTATTTGAGTACTCAGTTTCACAATCCGTCACAGTTAACCACTTTGTCTTGTCTCTCATGGACGAAATGTAGTCCATGCCTTCTAATATTAATTTCCTCTCAACAAAATAAATTTGGAGCATGAAATTGACTCGCGCGCTGGAGGACATAACATATAGCTTGTCATAAACATCACAACTCTAAAGCAGAGATCCAGAGTCACCCATAGACACCCATAGACATCCATAAAATGGGTGCTCAACTCATAGACATTCATAGACCACCAGAGATCTCCATAAAAGGCCATGTTCTATCATAGAATTTTGGTTTTTCCTGATGCGGTATCGTTGAGCGAGAACTCCAGCTGGATGTCGTGGTGGAAGTCCTGGAGCGTGATGTTGATGTACGAGCGAGCGAGCTGGAGGTCGGTGACATTGATCTCAAGACCGACGGCGAATTCCGAGACGGAGACACAGTCGACACAGAAGACCTGGAGGCCGGCGGGGTCCGGGATGGCGTCGGAAAAGAGGGTGCTGGGGAGTTGATCGTTGGGATGAGTATAGGTTGGTACGTGAAAGAGGAATAATGCATACGAAATGAGGGAGTTGTTCCCGAGATTAACGTCAACGGGGAGGATCTGCTGGCGAGGTGCAAAGTCGAAGGTTTTGTTGAGCTGGAAGACGTGGTCGATGTCGCGCCGGAAGAGGCTGTTTGGAGAGCCCCATGCAGTGGAGACACCGCCTACATGGTGTTGGTGTTTTGCCACATTGATGGTTGAAGTAGAGAATCCAGCACGCACCAGCAACGTGAGAAATGCGGAAGGAAGACCCCATTTCGCGGACTGGGACCGTACGAACTTGCAGAATAATTTCAGACTCGGCGCTGTCGCCGGCAACAGAGGACACCCTAGAACAATGGATGTTGAGAAAAATACAACAGGAGGGTATGTACTCACAGCCATGCGCCCCGCTCATCGCTGGGATTGCAGCTTGGGTGTGATGTCACCAACATGAATTGCGAGAGCGAAGACCAGGCTGCGAATGTCGCAGTGTATGCGTCGTCGGAGTTGAAAGCTACCTCGACAACAGAACCGTCGGCCTCGGCATGACACACGACCGAGTTAACAAGAAATTCAATGTCCTCTAGGAGGAGAATTGGGACATTAGGGTGGGCCGCGAAGGTCAGAGATGAGGTCGAATAATGGGCATGCGCTGTGAGTCGCACGGAGTAAGTGTTGAGAAGGGTATAAATAAGAGGCCTCACGAGGTGCATAGGATAGGGTAACCAAGTTTTTGGGGACAACCTCGCGCTTCCAGGTACTCCGCGCCAGCAGCGTCGGCAAGTTCTTGAATGGCACCAGCGGCACACCTTGCGCGATACCCACCAAGCAGGTCGATATCAATGCCCGAGAGAAGAGAAAGAACGGGGGCCGCATGAGGAGAACGACTGGAAGAAGTGAGAGTGGGGAGAGAAGTGGACCGCAAGGATACCAGACCCTGGCCCAGTTTAAATGTAGAAGAAAAGTGGCGGGCGGCAATCTATCAAGCAGAAGACAACGAGAAAGTTTAGTAGACCATCTGTGGGCGTCTGCTCTCCGGAATCCGTATCCGTCCAATACCAATTCCCCGACTTACGACGTCGAGAAGGGACATAAATAAATGCTTGGCCAGGTCTGATCATGAATGCCTCAGCCAGTGCCCAAGCAGGCCCAGCTAAAGCAAGAAAAATGCAGGGGCGCCGAGTCTGCGCTTAAAAACTTATATCAGCGCCTGGACCCTAGATGTAGTGGATCGTCGTCATGTGAATGTTTCGGACGATATGCCGCCATGGCACTCATCCCGTATTCCGTTCACGGCCTTGAATGCAATTGGAGGGTGGACATGCAGTCTCAATAGGGTGTTTCAGAATTAGAATTCGCGCCCAATTTCTGCCTCAACTTGTGCCTCAACTTGACCCCAATTTGTCAAGTTGGGGTGCAAGTTGAGGCACAAATTGAGGCATCAATTGTGAACGACCTCAGTCGTAGATTACGCCAAGTTGAGGCATCAGATATCAATCATGAACGAGAAGGCAGCTAGCCGAAGTTGGGGCATCAAATTGAGGCACAAATTGAGGCAAATTGGATGTCAGATGGTGCCCCACCCCACCATTTGACATCCAATTTGCCTCAAATCTGCCTCAACTTGTGCCTCAACTTCTGGCAAGTTGAGGCACAAGTTGAGGCAGAAATTGGGCGCAAATTCTAATTCTGAAACACCCTAATGCTGGTAGAAGGCTTTTGCTTGCAAGGCCCAGGGATTTTAAAACAATTATGTGATGAAAATTGGACGTTACCGTTCTTTTCTCATATGTACACCGCCATTTGGGCGGCACCTGCCCGCCAGGTGCAGTCCAAATGTGGAGCATATGTCGCACGGAGCTGGCGGCCAGGTGACGGTAATCGCTGCGTTCCAGGACCTCCTAGACTCAGCCTGAGTTCAGGGGCCTACATGGACCTACGCTCAGACCCACCTACATGCAATCTGCGTAGCTTGTTGTAGGTCTATGTAGGTCCGCGTAGGTCAGTTAAGGTCAGCTAAGGTGGATGTAGGTAAATGTAGGCCAACGTAGTAACCTATGCAAGGTGAATGTAGATGAACGTAGGTCTACATAGTGACCTATGCTGAGAGCAATGTACTAGCAGTATATCCAATTAAACTCTACTGCACTATTTTGCTCGAGGCTAATGAACATGGGCGTAGGTAAGCTGTAGCGCCTACGCGGACCTACGCTGATCTAAATATACCCAGCTGAGGTGAGTTGTGTACACCTACGCAGAGCTGCGTGCGCCTTTATTGATCGCTGTCAAGGTGGACGTAGGTGACCTACACTGGCCTATTGTAGCCGACTACGCTGACCTACGTACACCTACGTGCGCCTTTATTGACTCAGCCTAGGTCCCCCTGGAACGCAGTGAATCTGGCGGTGAGGTTGAACAGCAAATGGCCACACTGTGTGGCCACTTCCAGCTGGCACCAGCTGTTGAGTGTGGCTGGCCTTCAGGTGCTAGTTCAGATGCACATTTTTTATTTATTTATTTCACTACTGGCTCTCGGGCGTGGGTAGATGAGAAACGGGGAACATATTGAACTTGAAATGGACATTTACAAATACTCAGATATATCGGCGTACTCCCCTACCCATGAGATACTTGACGAGACGACGGTGACAAGGAATCACGATGCGCGGGGAATGCAGGAAAGGTCGCTTATTTGACTACTGAAGATGAAGCTCGATGAAGGATTGTTGACTGCGCGAATCGACCGGTGACCCGAGAACTTGAAGAAAATTGAGGATTGCTTGCCGACCTGTTGATAGGTACTGAGCTGGCGGAGTATTCGGGTATATCGAAACCGGCAATTGAGTATTCAAGGCTTTCTGACGCTAGACGAACTTCGAAGACTTGGAGACTTGACGATCTTCGAACGTTGAGACTTGAAATTGGGCCGAAACTTGAAATCAAGCCCGTTAAGATGTAAACCGCCATTTGCGCTTGGGCCTGGGTTTCAAGTCTTGGAGATCGAGAATTTGAAGGCTTGACGTATGAAGTTGGGCGGCAGGGTCTATCGAGACTTGGAATATTGAGGGAAGGACACTTGAGACCGAGCACCTCACGACGGAGTCGCAAGGAGGGCGAGGGAATAAGTTCAAACTTGAGGGCGGTTTGACTACTTGAGGCTGCAGCAACGGCTTCTCAAAGAAACAAGTTGATGTAGACTGGCGTCGAGATGAGGGCCTCGTGTGGGGGCAAAGACAGGCAGGTCCACGATGTGAGAGCGAATCCGGTGTTCCGGCACGCCGCCCGCGCAGTTCAAGGACGAGGTCACAGCCGCGCATCAAATACTGCAGGGGTAAGAGCGTATAAGAGCGTGCCGGCCCGCGGTTAGGGCGCTGGTAAACTGGTGGCGGCAGTCCGGGAGATATCGTACTATCAAGCTCAGAGCATATTCAAAGAGGGAGGGACGATGCGGATTCACCTTTGACTTGTGGGAGCAGTGAGCGTGCGAGGCCGCCAACCTTTCGTCAGCCCGTCCATCCGCTCGGTGGGATATTGACGTGCAGCGCGGCTGTCCAAAGTGGCTCGTCCCAGTTTTGGCTTGCTGAGGCCTCGATGAAGACGGAGTACGGGCGACGGAGACGGTGTAGTGGTAAGCGAGAGAGACGCGACCAACATGCACGTGACGATAAGCAAGGGCAAATAAGCGCACGGACCACCAATCACGATCTAACTTGACGAGTCGAACATTTGCAGTGTAGTTGATTTTTCAAGTCGCTATCTACTACCGGGCACGCGGAATATCGCCGAGTTTGACTTTCTCCATCGGCGCCATTGTCAACACTGTGGAGAACTTGAAGACTGAGTTCGAGATACAGTACTTACCTGCAAAGCATTGGTGCCTTATTCAAGATAGCTACGAGTGGATAATACCGATCATACTCTGAATCCACAATTTTTGGATTCTACTGGATAGGTACAGACCGTGCGGCCATCTGGCTGCCTCACGTACCTACTACAAAGGGGACTGGCTGGTGGGGAGCTGCAAACCCAGCTGCCGAGAGCAGCTGGCGGCCAGATAGCTACCAAGTGCAAACACCTGCCGCTTCAGCTGTCTGCGCGGTGGCGGCGCCATCTGCTCACGACGTGACGGCACTTTGGTGGTGTAGCACGCTGCGCCGCGGTCGTGTTCAGGCAGAGGTAGTAGATCGAACGCAAACAAAATAGAACAGAAAATGCTTCAAGGCCAATTTAAGATGAAACACCGAAATGAGAGACGAACAGATGGGATTGCTATCAGGAGGCAGGAAGTATCAGAAGCTGCTGTGCGGTATCTCTACCTCCCATCACACTTCAAGCGCCGAGTAGGGGCTTGAATGCGCGTTTGTCATCACCAAAAGTGGGAACATCTGGTAATGTTCGGCAGAATCGGACCAAGCATGTGATACATTACCAGGGTTTTTGATGAGGTACAATTCACTACAAACCTTTCACCAAGCTGTTAGTAGATTGACCAGGCACTATAATCTTGGTGCGGGATTACAAGGCAGAAACAACTCGGTGATATTCTCAGCAGCATTCCAGACATATGAGTCTGTACCCGGCGGCGACTTGCAATAGGTGTGGTTGGGGTAAGAAAATCCTTCGGAGATAATTACCATTAATCTTAAACATGCTCCATCTCTTCGCGCTCACAATCCGGCTGGCCATAAAGAGATTTAAATTCTACTACTGTGTTACTTATTTGCGTTTGAACGGAGCAAGCGTGAAATTTGGCCAGAAGACGGCGGCGGAAGATTCATAACTGGCAACGGGGTTAATTAGCAAAGTGTGGCCCTATCATTGGTCATTAGAGCTTCAATATTAATGTTTTATTCAAGTGTGGCGGCAGATGGCATATCACGTCAGTGGTCCGTGCACTTTATTTGTCCCTGCTATTTCGTCACGTGCATGTTGGTCGCGTCAACGCCGCTTTCCTTCCTTCCGCCACCACTTTCCCTCCCTTCAGTCGTCGCCGCTCGTATCCTGCAGGACTTTTAATCCAGCCCCCCTGGCAATCGGCATCCCCCCTCGGCTTCTGCCGCACGTCGATTCCTCAAGATGATAGCACCCAGAGCCTAGACGCCACCCTTCTGCGCGCCCGTGCCGTGTCGTTCAAGTCTGCTATGGCCGCTCGATATCTCGCAAGTCCCTTGAGGTCCTTTACCCTCGGCGGTCCCCCCTGGACCTCAGCTTCTACTGTACGTCGATCCTCCAGACGGCGGCCCCAAACACATGCGCTCCTACTACGCCTGCACCGTCTCGAATCTGCAACACTGCAATACCTTTTGGGTTAAAGCTCAAAATTTTACTCATTCCATGTTGGGCTCCGTGTCCGCCACAAGACCCCACCACGGAAGTGCGCTTTAGTCAAGATATTCTCAGGATCGCAAGACTTCAAGACAGTGTATTCTTCAACTTCAAATTCATCGGCCTCGTACAGCCAGACCCCGCGGCTTCAAGCTCCTTTCAACGAAACTCTTTCAGCCTCTGATATCCTTCAAAGTCGTCCGGACGTGTTCACTGTCATTTACCTATCAAACCTTCTCTTCAAAGTGCAAATCTCTTGTCTCTTCCCTCAATCCCTTATCAGGCACTGCTTCCGAGCTATTTCAGCGCTTCTGTCAAGATTCAACATTACCTGCCTGCGCTCCCAGTTCCCGATGCTGTTGGTCCGGCACCATGTGATGGCAGATGCGGTTCGTCGAAGGTGGTGTCGCGGTGGGCACACCGCACTGCTGCGGTACCGATGAGTTCGTTCGGAGGTGCGAGTTAGCGGTGTCGTCGTCGCGCTATCTATATCATCTATCTGTTGTAGCTTACGGAGCTAATATCATTCCATTTAACATTTATTCTGTGATTTACAAGGATTGGCAAGCACTGGGACAGCTCTATACCGCTACAATCGAACACAAACCACTATAAACCTTTGCAAATCATCACCAGGTTTATGGTGTTTGTGAAAAACGTAGATGGTTTATAATGGTAGATGAAAGTCCACCAAGCTGATGGTGGTTTATAGTGATTATACGGGTTTGTGGGGTATGTATACCCTTACATAGTTCTCCCACTTTTGGTGATGGTACCCAGTCTATTATACACAGATCGCTCCCGCTGGGATACTTGTTTTCACCGTGGCTACCGCTAGCACTAATTGCGTCCATTCCAAGAAACGAACAAAACGGTACTTGAATCGAAGGGAGTCAATGCCGACGACGTTCACATGGTCCAGCATTGCGTTGCGGTTGTGCTCTGATCATGAGAGTTTCAATTTGGCCATACTTGTCTTCGGAGATCAGGAACTCCCCAATCTCACGGGAATTACTTCGGGTTGCGCTACGCCGTCGCACACCGCCGAGACTTCAATGCCGACGCGGCCTTAAAAAAAAATACTCGATCTAATTGAGCTCAAACGACACCAATATGTACCTCAAGCCTCGAACACCGACCGACCGACTCGGCCCGCACCGAAACTATATATCACCCGCCGGGGAGAAGTTGTTGTCAAAATCCAACCGGTTCACGTTTTGAGTGGTGCGCCTTCATAGGGGATCATGTGCGTACTGAGCCTTCATACTCAGATCTCCCTTGAACGGAGAATGAATCCTTGTCAGCGGGGGTCAACCCCAAACTTTGACTCGGTAAGGGTGCGTCCACTAGTTCCTCACCTCAAGTACTGATAATTAATTATTTTGCAATTCTACCCCATTGTTCGCCTTGTACTCTCTTGTACTTCCTGGAGGCCGGAGTTGTGCCAGTCTGAATTTAGTCAAGTATGTCCGCGAATTTTTAAACTGACTTTGGTTGAAGCTTCAACGTCGTCTAATTCATTCGGTCCCTCAAGAGGGCGATATGCCCGCTTGAAGCTAGGTAAGTATGTCTCTATTATTGTCCAAATGTATTTTACTGATCGCGGTTCAATACTCGGTGAAGATTTCAGCCTGACATCGGTCACTCGAGCGACGGTCAACTGGTTTGTGATGAATATATTCGTTTGTTCGCCGACCTGTTTGCTACTCGAAGCACGTTCGACTTCAACTTCAACCTTGTCAACGCAAGTTCCTCTCATTAATATTCATCCATTCACTCTTATCACTGATCTTTCATCGACTTTGTATGTCCGCGGTGTATCTATAATATATTCAAGATGTTCAAGATTATTCAACTTAAACAAGACTCACCTGACCGCTATGGATGCTTGGAAGGTTCGCTCGACGGTTAATAGGTACGCGCTATTGCGGGGTATGGATTGCGAATCTTTCGAGCAGACTTGAGCCTCGGGCTTCTCGGGGATGGACTCAGCCTCGTACTTCGCCTTGAGGTATGCTTCCTTCATGCTTGAGTCGCTCGATGGCGTGGCTAATCGTTCTCTGGTGGGTAGATTCGATTCTGCGATGGTCAAGATGACCGCGTTCGACGCAATCCTGCATTCCAGTTCAACCGACCTCGAGTTCCACAGCTACCAAATCAACAACTCTCTCACGTCGAATTCGAGTTCCAACTCGTGTTCAGGTACCTGGATAAATTGGGTGAGTCTTTCTTCATTAGCTTTTCTTGTTTTTCGGGATACGTATGTACTGAACTCGGCTCTCAGATCCCAAGCCCAATCCAACGCCGTTCAAAGCTTTCCTTTGGATTCAAAATTTTGCATCGTGAGTCCCTTCAATTCATTCCGTTCCTCTTCCGTTCACTCACCGCCATCGCTCTCACTACCGGAGCTCCGCGCCGCAACGGAAGTCCAGCCTAATATCGAACACGAACCCCGTCGCATTACTCAGCTTGCTTTCGGTTCGTGCACTCAGACCTTCCTGGAATTCGACTCGAAGAATCCCTCTCCTCCGCAAAATGCAGCGGTGCCGCGTTCGAAATGCCTAGGTAAGTGTTGCGCGTTGTTGATTTAATTTAATTGTGACCTCACCTTGTTCTCTTCGCAGCCAAATATCAACTTGTTTTGGTTCCCCTCCTCAAACCTATAAAATAAACCGCACAAGGTAAGCTCCGCGAATTAAACCCAATTAAAGTACTTGCCACTCGACTTTTTTTATAGCCCATCTGCGCGCGCACATCGAATCCAATTAAATACATGCAAAATCGAATTTGGAGTGAGAGGTACGCACCCGATTCATTTTCACAGCTTGCTTGGATATAAGCTGATCATGACTGACTGGATTCTCACAGCTTGAATCCAATCCACCTTCCCCGCGTCGTTCGAGTACTCCGTGTGCTTTAAGCGGTTCGCATCCCCCGAGGCCAGGTAAGGCTGAATCCAAGTCCTCGCGCATTGTTTTACTAACCAAATCCCGCAGGTACGGACGTCGATTGCATTCAAAAAGTACGTACGACACGGACATGGCGGGGTAGCGTATGGGGTATGGACTCGGGACGAGAGGCCGCGGGATGTGAATTCGCGGCAGCCACGGTGTGCAGCGCGCGCAGACGCCGGTGTGGATGATATGCGCGCGCGCAGGACCATCTCCGCACAAGGTCGGCCTGGGCGCATGGCAGCTGTGTGCGTGGGGACTCGATGCAGATGTAGACGGCGTAGACGGCGAGAGCAACGGCATCTTGCACCTGGTGGCAGGTGTATGCGAGGGCGGCGAAAGGCGGCGATGAGGCAGGGGGTGGGGATAAGGGCAGCGATGATAGAGAGGGACGGACGAGGGCGGGGACAAGGGAGACGAGAGGGGAAGAGTAGAGGCAGTGGGGTGCGGGAGGGGAGAGGAGAGAGGCCGAGCAGCACATCAACCAGTCTGCGTGCACGCAGACTCAGCCTGTCAACATCTGCTTGTCGGTACGCAAGATTCGACGCACAGGGCATTCGCATCCAGCGCCGAGTGCGCAGATGCAGGTCAGCATGCAGCATGCGCCGAGTGCGAGTACCAGGGCGGGTAGGGGTGCAGGCGCGCGCGGCGGTGTACGCGAGGGCGGGGATGGGACGAGGCGGGCACAAGGGATAAGGAGGGGCGGGGATGGGACGGGATGCAAATTGAATCAAGGGCAACGTACGCACGCACCCTCTTCTAATTCCTTTTCCCACTGACAGCACTGACGTTCCCCGCGGCCGCGCAGGTAGCGTAGGTACACCGCGCCGTGATGGATAAGGCATCGATGAGACCTCACCAGCCTCGTTGTCCACGTTCCCAGCGTCGGCGAGTTCAAGGCGTGAGATTTGTAGGCGTGCGTGCTGTAAGCGAGTGCGTGGTAAAGGTCAAAGAGGGCAAGCAGAGGGTGTTGGCTGGGCTGGAGTCCGTGACGGGCGGGCAAGTGGCGACAGGCGAGAGCCGACTCGGTGGGGCAGGTAGCGCTGGATCGGTGCGGCCATCTCGCGACGCGGGCCAAGGTGGTGGGTGCGGCGCGGCGATGTCGACGAGGGCAAGCAGGGGAGCGTAGGGCAGGATGTTGTGCTTGAGGCCAGTGACGTAGAGAGAGGGCGATGGTGAGAAAACGGGTCGTGCGGGCCGGGGGCGGATCACTCGTGCTTGATCCTCAACGCGGCGAACTCCGCTTCTCTTTGTTCCTTCCCTCACCTACCTGCACCATGCCCACCATCTCGTCTGGGAAAGTGCTCGTCTCGGGAGCGAACGGCTACGTCGCCGTTGTCAGTCCGAGTCTTTCCCTCCAAAGTCGCGCCCGAGTCGTGTGCTCACTTCATCTCCAGTGTTGCTCCAGTGGTTTGTCGTGGGTTGTCCGCACATTGCTGGAAGAGGGATACTCTGTGCGTGGCGCCGTACGCTCCACCGCTGAATGTGCCGTCCTAGTCCTCGTTCCTTCCACTTCACCCACTCTCCCTTCCCCTTTCCCTCCATGATTTTCTCCACAAGTTCAAGTTGATGGGTCGCTTACCCGTACCTTCCAGGCTCCTGCAATACAATAACGACAAGGGGATCTGTATACAGTATACAATGATGGTGAAAAATTTAAATTGCCCCACTTCTGAGCTTTGATTTGAATTCTTCAATCTCAAGTTCAAAAAAAGTTTTTCGTTGAAAAAGATGGTGTAAAATAAACGCAAAGTTTTTCATCGAAAATCGGGCAAAAAAAAATTGAAATACCCACCAACCAGTGAAATCTCGAGACTCCGATTGAATATGGAACTCTAAATCTACTTGATACTGTTTCGTATATGACTCCCAGTGAAAATTCCCTCTGGCCAGGTCTGCCGCAGTCTGTCCATATCCGCCCACCCAAAATCGGGCAGATGTGGCCAGTTGTGGCCAGAGGTTTGCCCACATGCCAGACCATGCCAGATCGTATATCTGGCATAGGTCGCCATCGTCCGCCACCTTTCTGGCGACATCTGCCCTGTACCGCTCAGATCTGCCCGCTAGTTTCAACAGTAAAATAATATTGCAAATAAATGAATGTACATAGTAATTGTACACTACAATACTGCGAATCGCCCACACGCACCGCGCTAAGTCCGGCGCGCCGTACCGCCAAGTTCGCGCGCCGCCGTCGTGTCTTCCCATCGCCGCCGAGCCGCCGGGAACTACAGGCACTCCGAAAAAAGGGTCATTTCTGGGCTCATGATCTTGTTACTGAAACTAGAGATATCAGTAACAGAATAATTTGTGGAGATACTTTACCTGAAATCAAAAGTTTTTTACAAGTTGATTTTGTTGTTGAAACGGATCATATCGGCATCAGTTTCCGCGGCCCAGAAACCTGCCGTTTCAGACACCATTTCGGTGTTCCAAATACTGTTCCTGATACTAATAGTATCAGGAGGAGTATCGGGAGAGCCGAAACAATAAGTATTAGGTACAATTTCAGGCAGCACCCCGAAACAATAAGTATCGGCCGGCCGGAACTCGGTTCGGAACCGATTTCGGGCCGCCTGAAAACAATAGTTTCGGGGTGATGCCCGATATTATTCCTGATTCTAATTGTTCTTAATTCCCTGATACTGTTCCTGATACTAAAGGTATCAGGCTGGGTTTTGGGAAGCCGTCTACTGCACCTGAAACGGAAGGTTTCGGGACATCGGAAATGGATGCCGATATGACCCATTTCGGCAACATAATCAGGCTGGTAAAAAACTTTCATTTCAGGTACAATATCTGCTCTACTTATTATGTTACTGATATCTCTAGATTCAGTAACAAGATCAGGAACCCTGAAACGAGCCTTTTTTCGGAGTGAGGGACGGTGTGTCTGTTGGAAACGATAAGTATTCGATTGAGCTGCAGGGTTAAGGACTTACCGTAGGCTCGCGGGCAAGTGACGACAGCGAATCTGCGTAAAAAGGTCAAGTCCAGAAAAAGCCATGGTCGTACCGCATGCACAGGGGTTTTGTGGTGAAGTAGGAAGTAAGTGTCAATTGAGAGAAGAAATATGCATGCCTTCGACGGACGGTAATAAGCTGGAAACAATCCTACACGGGGTCAGAACGGACAACGGATCTAGCTGAGGGACTCACAGAGAATGGGCGCTCAGTGCTGGAGGGATAGGTCGAGGCGGTGTTTTATCCAGAGGCAAGGCATCCACTCGACGCGACACAGCTTCGGGCCGATACACTTGATTTCGCTGACTCGAACACGCTGTCACATCCAGTTAGCTCTGAAAACATAAATGGAGATCGAGACCAAGACGCACCAAAGCCCGAAACCCTCTGTGTGTCATCCAGGCTCCAGTATCACCAGGAGACCCCGTCGTTGGGGGAATGCGGGTCACCGAGTCGAAATCAGCGGATATCGCGAGCAATCAGTGAATCGCGAATGCGAGGTGCTTGGAAGGGCTGCTCACCTCGCCGCCAGGGCATGCAGCCGAGTCCTGTCCTCTTCTTCAGATTCTTGAAGCCCTGGAACCAAGAAACGGCGCGGAAAATACGCGAGGAAGGCTGAAAGACGCGACCTTGGCAGGTATCGAGATGACGCAAATTCGGGGTATACTGAAGCACAGGGGGTAGTCTGTACGAAGGATAGGAAACATAAGACCCGGGAGACCGTCCGATGACCGAGCGCAACACAGTGAGGCAGGGGAGCGGAGATGGTGGTGGTAAGAGACCAAGAAGCATTTCAAACTCCGACGCCGCGCGGCCATTACGTACGACGTGAGTGTGTCGGCGCCGCCTGAATTTTTTGGACTTTTGATTTCGGAGACTTCGAGTCTCTCGTTTCGGGACTTGGAGTTTTTTCTGGACTCGGACGCAAATCAAGTCTTCTTGCATTTCGTTTGTGAGTTGTGCCGATTCGGTGCTAAATTTAGTTAATGGCGGAACATGTCAGATTTCGGCAGAGTTCGCCAGAACAATGGCGGAGTTCGGCGGAATGCGGCGGATCTCGCCAGACGGGATTTTCACTGGGTATGACTGGCCGGGCTCGCGAGTAATGTACACCGTGAACGCCTCAGGCTACTGGCCCAGAGGCCGTCTGAAGACTGTAACACCGTCCGTTCTCATGGGCCAGGAGTCGGTCATGTCAAGAGCGGTGAAAAGATGTCACTCGCGTTCGTGATCTGCACAGCCATGTTTTTACGGGAAAGAATGAGGGAAGAAAAATCATAAGGATTCACGTATGTACAGATGATACTTAGGAATTTGGATCTCCTGCAGCACCATTGGTCAGTGGTTTACTCTAAAAAAAACAAAACAAACCTATGAGTTAGTTATATATACACCATGCGCAATGAGGAGTTCAACCATGGACTTGTACTTGAGTCCTCGTCGAGTGGCAGCCTGGACTGTGGTGGGAGATGCCCCGCTGGGTAAATTCACATCTGCGCCTTTGTCTAGAAGGAGTTCAACCATCTCAAGAGTTCCACAAGATGCAGCAGCCTGCAGTGCTGTTCCATATTTTCCACCAACAACATTTACATTTGCACCCCTTGCAAGGAGAATGCGAACCAAAGAATCACTCCCACCACATACAGCAGCCTGTAATGCAGTCCCATATTCACCTCCACATGCATTTATATTGACACCCTGCTCAAGAAGCCATTTGATGATGGAACTGTGTCTGGCAAGGGCAGCAGTCTGGAGGGCCATCCCCCCTTGAACATTCAGATCGGCACCCTTACTAACCAAGAGTTGGACTATAGCATATCTCCCATGTCTTGCGGCAGCTTGAAGGGCTGTTCCACCTTCTCCACTGGCATTTATATCAGCCCCTTTCTCAATGAGTAGTCTAACCACAGAGTCGTGGCCTTCCTTGGCTGCTGCCTGGAGAGCTGTGTAATGGAGTCTGCCCTCAGCATTTACATCGGTTCCCTTCCCAATGAGGAGTTGGACAACAGAATAATTTCCATAGTGTGCAGCATCCCGTAGTGCCCTTGTGCATAATCTAGCTCGAATGTCCACGGAGGCACACTCAATAAGGGCCTTTACTACAGAGTCCTGCCCCTTGGCTATAGCAGCCTGGAGTGGTGTCTCAAATTGTCTGTCTAGCTCCTCTGCTGTATATGCTCTACCTTGGGCATTGACATCAGCACCCTTCTGAATGAGCCACTGCGCTAAGAGAGTATGCCCTCCTTTCATGGCAGCCTGGAGTGCCGTTCCATGCTTTCCTGGCGGAGCATTCACATCAGCACCATTCTGCATGAGGAGTTCCACCACAGAATCTTGTCCACGGTATGTAGCAGCCTGAAGGGCTGTCCCACATTCTCCTCCTCGGGCATTCACATGAGCACCCATCTCCAGAAGAAGTTGAACTGTGTTATAATACCCATAGTATGCGGCAGCCTGCAATGCTGAGCTATGGAATTCTCCGTGCTCATTCACATTTACATCAACACCATTCTCAACCATAATCTGCACGATGGAATGATGACCGCGAGTTGCAGCAGCCCAGAGGGGTGTTCCACAGATTCGGCTTGGAGAAAAATTCAGGTCAGCACCTCCTCTGATGAGGGCTTGAACTGTAGAATGATTGCCCCGGTTTGCAGCATCGTACATTGCTCCCTGAGAGTTTGCATTAGCTCCCTTCTCAATGAGGAGTTGAACTACCTGAGAGTGATCATAATATGCTGCCACCATCAATGAGCAATCTTTGGTATTCTGATCACAAGCAAGTGTTTGTTCCTCTAGCAGATGTGCAACTGTTGCTTGTAAATTGAAAGCTGCAGAAACCCACAATGGGGATGTGTCTTTCTCCCATGTAAAATAGCCACGAGAGTGGGTCCAGGGACTATTATTGCCGTGAAGTTCTCGCACACACACACTCCAGAGATGCTGCCATCTGACAGCTTGCTTGAGGTATTGTACAATTTGATCTTGAAGGAACAATTCCTCTGCTCCTGCATGCCCCAGAAAGTGGTGACAATATTCGATAAAGGGATGTTTTCGTAGTAAGCCTGCCGCCGTTAAACTGTTGAGCTTGTTGTCCCCTACCACGGAAACAAATTCAGTGGCAGATAGATATGTGAAACACCGGAGGGCAATCTCTGCGTGAACATGGGGAAACTGATCTGCTTGAATGCTATCAAAGTAATGCTGAGTGGTGTAATGAATCAACCGGACAATAGACTTCAAGTTATCAACAATGACCAGGCCTGCACACACAGACAAAATAGTATCAATATCCAGGAGATTGTCAGGGTCGAGAAAGGTAGACCCAGGCTCAATGGCCAAGGCTTCTCGAAGCTCCCCAACAGCCAATGGGCGCTTTGCATTTGCAACCCACATCAGGACAAGACGAGCCAGCTTTCTCTCATCTTCATTCTGGCTGTCAATCCGTCCCAATGCTTCATCATAGGTGTGGTTCAAATCTTGGGGTAAATGTTGTAGTGCCTCCCGGACAGCCTTGATAGTAAGTTTGGCAGTGAGAGAGTCAATGTGAAGTTTTGCTAGCAAGAACCTCAAATAAATGAATCAGGGGTGGGCAAATAACAACTAGAAAGTACAGTACTCACATCCCTTGGGCGTTTTGACTAATTTGGGCCAGAATTTCATCGCGCAACTTTGACTGTGCTCGTACATGTTTTGACAAGCGGGGAGAATTGGATATCTGCATGTCCACAAATTTATGGATGTCGCCGTCTGCTGCCAATATTTGTACGGTCTGGATGTTGGGGAAAGAATCATCCAAATTCAGATGGGGGCGTGAGGTAATCATGAGATTGACTGTGCTGCTGATGGTGCCTAGAAATTTGAGAAGAACATATCGTCGATCCTCTGGGTATTCATCAAATGCATCGATGATCAGATACACTTGAGAATAACCAGCTATAATTGAGGGAAAGGCCTCCAGCAGTTCCTTTGGGGTGGGTTGTGTCTGTCATTCATGATGATATTGATATAGTGTTTGAAGTATTGCCGGTATAGGTCTCGATCCATGTATAAGCTGCTTCAGAAAGCTGCCAAGAATATTGACCGGTGTCTGGATATCACTTTCCTTGTGATTCAGGTATACCCATGCAATGCCAATATTGTCATCCCGAGCCTCGAGGTGGTGTATAACCAAGGAGCTATACATATTTCTCTAAGCCTTCAAATGAGCACAAAACCAGAATACCCACGTAAGCACAGTCTTTCCAGCACCAGCTGCCATTCCCGGTGATTAGCCACAGAAAAGAACTAATAGCAACCTGGACCCACGAATTCCACGGCCCCACAAAGTTTGTCCGCAATCATCTTCCCATGTCTTGAAGAGTGTATGTGCAAGGAGCCATCTCCCGGTTCCTGGCTGCAATGTGCTAAAGATATCCAACTGCCGCTGAAAGGAATTGAGCGGCGATAACCATTCAGTGATCTTGTTATGCTCGGCAGCTGGATGAGTAGGAGAGTGAGTCCATGGAGTAGCCATGGAGTGATAGTCTCACAAACCTGCTTGTTTTTCTTCTTGCTGATTTACAAAACCTTGCACAGAGGTCAGGATGCCTGTAAATACATTCCAGCATAGCATACAATGGTTGCAAGTCAGAGATAACTCACGGTAATGGTCTTGACGTTCCTCTTCAACACCAGCATGAGCCCGCGTTATAATCCTGAAGCTTGCGTGACATACCATTGTGATTTTGCTTCTGTTGCTGGGCAACAGCGCTCACCGAAGTGAGAATACCTGGATAAGCTATCAATACTAGACCAATCTGGATACGGCTATAACTGACTATAATGATCTTGTCTCTGGTCTTCAGAAAATTTGTTGAGTAATTGTCTTCCGTCCATAGTTCCTACTCACCATTGTAGTTTTTATTCTGCTGCTGGCTTATATCCCTGATGCCTTTGGGTAAGTATAATTCCATCTCCACGGACAAGAAAACACACCAAATATCCAAGGTCAACCATGAATTGAGCAAAGTTTTGAACCGCTCAATTTTATCAAGGTCCTCATTTGCCTCCTTCTTGTTCCACACGGTCCAGGAGATTGCCCTGGTCAGCGGGCCACCTGCTTGTAGTTTTTTGTTGCAATGGTTGAGTGTCTCTTCGAGCTGGAGTAACGGATCCTGTAGCTTCTTCATGCCTGCGGTGAAGGTAGTGGCATTCACACGACTCTGCAATGCAGCGATCAGAAGCTGGAGGGACTGGATCTCAGAGAAGAGCTGGAGGTGTTCTCTTGGTGCATTATGCAAATCTTTGATCAGTGTGACCGCACTTGCGAAGGTGCTGACAAGTTGGAGGACGCTGGCGACCAGACCGACAACTTCAGCCATGGAGGGAGAACGCAAGGTAGACTAGACGCTCGCACTGCCCCCGATGTGTGCCACAAGACTTTCATCAATCTGTCAATTAACAGCTTGACAGACGGGATCACTGTCCGATTGTTTCGGGCAGCATTATTTAGAACCTAGCACTGAATTGAAACCTAACTCACGACCCATTGCTGCCCAACCCAAGGACCTTCTATCTCGCGCCGAGAGTGATATATTGCTTGACACCCAGACAGTAGAATCAGATTTTCTGCAGGCGGCAAAGAAGTATTAGCTCTCAATCCGTGCCAATCTATAACAAAGCGAGGTACGAGCCCAGACTGCCCAGTATTGTTGTCGGTGTGCCGGGCCTTTTTGTCAAGTCTCCTGATTTCATGATCCTCCTTCTCCTCTCCATTTACGCACCATCTGCAATTCAGAACCGATATGCATCGACCATTCCCACCGTGCAAGGGAACGCCGACAGTTCGGACCCGGGAAGTCCTCATCAATATGGAGAGTCGTCTTGTGACACTACGCACAAGTTATTCGTGTCCCCACTAAGCTAAGTTAGGAATATTTTACGCATAAAAATTGAAGCCACTTTGGGTCAAATTGAAGGGAGGAGGAGGATTGCCTGAGCATTGAAATAACAGGATGTGTGTCAATCTTAAAAGCTGTTAAATCTGTTGAGTAGGCAAGTACGAACGAGACCTCGGGTCAAGAGAACCGCCGCCTCTGGATTTTGTCAGATGGTGTTGGAGCATTTGAAGAAACTGTACACAGAAAGGATCATAGCGGGCTCTGCCATGTCATCTGCCATACGGGCCACCGACCTTTGTTTAGCTAATGTTAATTCACAGAAATATTTGAGGAACTTATCTCAGTCAAGGGGAAGGAGAGAGCGTCGAAACATTGGCAGAAAGCATCCATTTGCGGTGAAATTCGTTAACGGTAGATAACAAGGCAGATAACACGTTCTTCCCACGGCTTGCCACTCCCATCAATCGCGACCTTGCAGCGTGTCTGGCGCGCCATCCACGCGAAATAGGGTATTTCTCAAGGTAAAATGACCATTCATCTATACCTAAAGCTTCATGAGTGCTCCTCTCAATTTTAAATGGCCTGCAACGACTTCTTTTGAACAAGTTTCTTTTTGCGTTCAACCATGGTTCAACGTAGTCTCTCGTAGACAATATGATGCTCGTACCTCGCATGTTGTAGGTTCAACGTTGTCAACCGGGACTCTGAACCCGACAATTGCGCATCTAGATCCCACTTTACGTGTCTATCATTTGAACCGTTGTTTAGAAGGCTCTGATGGTCTCGCTTGCCATGAATCTACCAGATAGTAGGCCTAAACATTACAAGAACCTTAGATGTTGGCCTCACCACTTCCAGCGACTCTCCCTCATCTATTTCAGGCGATGGTTCTCGTGCTGTTTAGTTACTAAAAGGCCTCTATACCAGCTCAATTTTCTTTTGCAAGGTCCCCTGGGCCCAAAATTACAGTGTAAGCTGAACTGGCTTGAAACTCAGTGGGAAGCTTTTGAGATTTGACATACTTCATCAGCCCTTTCTGAAGCCCTCAGGATCCTCTCTTCATGGGCGATTTTGTCGATTTTTACACCCTCAGATACCCAGTCTACTGGGGGAAAAACCGATCTCTCTCGGGCCATCGGCCGCAAGAGTGATTCAAACGTCGGCATCTTCCGACGTGCCGTATGACATCATATGAATCTGTGACATGCCGAAGAAAGCTGTGCTTCTGTCTCTTCTCGCCTTCATTTTGCTCTTGTGTTAATGCACCGTTGCCTGGCGGTCCCCGAGCTCGTGGGCCTTGTGTGCTCTCACCTACAAGGACCGCGCCCTTTGGAAATTGCTTTCGACGTTGGCCGTCCCAAGCGCGGGGACCTCACTGTCCTGGCAAGGACCTCCACGGTTTTCTCCAGCCACGCGCTCAGGTTGATCTGGGAGTCGGCGACTTTAAAAAATCTTCTTAGTTGTCTCCCTCCGGACTCTTTCAAGCTAAGAACGACAGGAGAAGGCTACTTCACAAAATCCATCATGGTAGCTGGCAAAAATCACCGGACGTCCATCACCCACTGATTATACGTAGCAACTACTTCGCCCTTTGCAAAAATCCGATTTCGAGCGCGTCCTCGTTTATGCTCGACTCGTCAAACATCTTTTCTCTGATCCCCGGTTCGCCGATCTCTTGTCCGTTTTCCCGAGCGCTAGCCCTGGCTCTCCGAGAATATGCTCTCAAACCTCCAAAGTCTTTATTGGATGATTTCCAGTACATTGACGGCTTCCTCGCCTCTGGGCTCACCACAATTCGCATTCCTCACACATCCCTCGCCGCCCTGACGTTGCTGTCGACCCTTGCCCTTCGATGTCCGCAGTTGATAGACATAGTCTTTTTCCCTCGGGGTGCGCCGCACTTACGACTGATGGCCGTCTCCTCCGTCTCTGCGTGCGTGTGCGGCTTGCACGGTGTCGAGAGGCTGTCCGCAGACGCACTCGATCCCCAGGCGCTGGAACATCTGTCTCGCCTTCCGAGCCTCCGGTATCTGGGGCTGGGTGAACTCCTTTCTTCCATTTTGCCTACCCACGACGACGAAGCGTCATTCCCATCGCTTCAGACGCTGTACTTCCACGCCGAAATTCAATCCCCGTCCCGCTTCTTCGAATGGTGCAAGAATATTCCCCTTGTGGGCTTTACCGCTGAATGCCCAACATTCTCAACGGCGGACGAAGTACACCGTCTGTTTTCCGCCACTGCAGGTGGAATCACCCATTCTTCCTTGACGGAATTCACATTGGATCACAAGTTCGACTCGCCCGACGACGCTTCCGACGCCCCCAACTATCTCATCCGCTCCTCGTCGCTCCGCCACCTTTTCTGTTTCGCCAATCTGACATCCGTGTCCGTTTTATCGGCCGTGGGGTTCGACCTCGATGATGCCACTGTCACCGACATGGCCCGTTCGTGGCGCCACATCGAGCGCCTCGAGTTTCAATCCTACTACGGCACCCCGGCCCCGCGCACGACGCTCCAGTGCCTTGAGGCCTTCTCTAAATACTGCCCGCGCCTGACCAAGCTCGCCCTCGCGTTTGACGTGACCGTACTTCCGATGTCGCAAGGTGATCGCTCCCTCGAGAGCCTGGAAAGCTTGGATGTGGATGCGTCCCCTATCGCGGAGGCACTCCTCGTTGCCGGATTCATCGCACGCATTTTCCCGAGCTTGACGGACATCACGACTCTCGTTGATTTCTTGGAGAGGGATGCCGAGTGGGAGGTAGACGTGGGGCCAGCGGCGCTCGAGTACGACTGGCACTGGAAGGAGATGGCGGCCATTTACGCTACTCTACGAGATTCTGCATAGAGTAGTCAGAGTCCTACTACCACCTGTGACCCCGTATTACAGCTCTTTGCGGATGTAATGACACTAGCTAAATTTAGAAAGAAAGAACTTTTGATCCGACCTTTTGTCTCGCTCGTTTCTCGCTCAAAACTGAACGGATTAGGGTCATTTCAACGGTTTTAAGCACAGCGTAAGCAGGCCTATCGATTTCTATGGGTTTCACTCCTTAGTTGGAATTTTTCAGGGACCCCGTAATTCGGCCCTGGGGGTGCCGAACCTGAGCGGAGTTTGTCATTACTCACTCAGTTCTGATCCGATACCCTTGAAACCAGGTGCATATTGAAAGTGGGGGTCTGGCAAAGCCTACCATGACAAGACACAATGCTTTTGCAGCAAGGCAACTGAACTCTTCACCATTTTGGAAATCTCATGTTCCGCAAGATGTACACCAGGTGCGAGATAAACCTCACACAATCTGTATGATCTAGTATAATTGCCTCTCATCCCCAACTGTAAAACCGTTGAAATCAAGTGAACTGAATAAAAAACTATGGAGCTATTGGACTCACAAGTTGTGGTTGAAACGGCAAGGTGCGAAGTTTGGGACTAACTGTTCGAGCGAGTTCGGACTTTTGAAAGGTATCAGTCGAAATCTTTGCTTCGCGGCTTTCCAACACGACAACAACCACCCAAATCCGTTCAGTTTTGAACGAGAAATGAGCAAGACAAAACGTCAGATCAAAAGCTCTTCTTTCTTTCTAAATTTAGCTGGTGTCATTACATACGCAAAGAGCTGTAACGGGCGCTCTACTAACAGTAAACACAGTCGGCTGTTATCATGGCTGCCAATAATATGAAGGTGTATGTATGGCAATCACAGTGTCCATCACTATCCACATCGGAACGCTCAAGTTCATCTGTTCGTTGAAGCACGAGTATTTTTGTCCCCTGAATTCAAATACAGGTAACAGAGTTGTAACTAATTAAACTTGAGAAGTATTGAGTACTTGCTGTGTTCGAACTGGGGGAGTCTCGCGAGTAAAGCCAAAGAATCTCGAGAATGCGTAGGCCTGGCGCTTGAATCCTCGAGGAATTCTTTTCACCCAAGATTCTTGCACAACAAGTTCAATCTCACAGACGACATGGGAACGAGTGTGGTTGGGGCGAGGCTGCCTGGGTGTCGAGGGTATGCCATAAAAAGCCGCACTGGGTATAACACCCAAATCTTCGAGGGGTGAATGTCCCGTTCAACTGGTGCGGCGGGACTTCAACGACCTTTGAGTTCAAATATACCGCGGGATAATCTTTTTGGTTCGAGCGAGCTTCTCAAGGCAGAAGTATTTGGCTCGAGAGCTTTGGAAGCATGAAGGGAGCTCCAACTAAGCCGCGAGTTACCGAGCGCGGGGAGGTGTTAGCGAGCCGGGAGTAATGGATTCGAATTTCCTGTGAAGTAACGGGTTGCTTGAAGTTACGGTCGACTTTCACGGCGTTGTTTGAAAGCATTTTTTTCAGGCAAACAAGGCCGTAGGAGAACGTACTGCCGCTTGAATGGATTCTGAATGCTGGATTGCCGAAAGGATTTCCGCTGATTTTTACAAAAGTATTGCCGGTTAGATTGGATGGACGGATGGACGGCCGCCGGCGCCAAATTCAATTCGGTTGAAGCATTTGAGCCACGGAGGTCGTTTCGCGGAAGTACAAGACAAAGCAAGTCATACGAAGATCCATGGTGATCATCTCCTTCTCGCACGATTTAGCCTCCCTGGGATTCGACTCGAAGAATCCCTCTCCTCCGTAAAATGCAGCGGTGCCGCGTTCGAAAGGCCTAGGCAAGCCTGCTTGCTCCTTCCTTCATTCAGTGTATCTTATTTCGCGGAACCGACCCTGCTTGGTTTCTTCACAGCCAAATATCGACTCAATTTGGTTCCCCACCTCAAACCTATAAAATAACAAGGTAAGTCCTCCCCAAATGAATCCAATAAGTACTTACCACTCGACTTTTTCATTGCCCATCTATGCGCGCACATCGAATCCAATTATGTAAATGCATACAAGGCATCCAAAATTGAATTTGGAATGAGAGGTACAGTACGCACCTGCTTCATTTTCACAGCTTACTTGAATATAAGCTGATCATGACTGACTCAATTTCCGAATCCACCTTCCCCGCGTCGTTCGAGTACTCTACTTATGTGTTCAAGCACTGAGGGTTTGACGTCCTCGAGTCCAGGTGAGCTTGAATTCAAAATCTCGCGCTTTGTTTTACTAACCAAATCCCGCAAGTACGGACGTGGATTGCATTCAAGAAGTATGTACGGACACGGACATGGCGGCGTAGCGCACGGGGTATGGAGGCCGCGGGACGTGGATTCGCGGCAGCCGGCGTGCGCAGCGCGCACAGACGTCCCGGTGTGCGGAACGCCGGAGTGGATGATATGCGCGCGCGGGACCATCTCCGCGCGAGGTCGGCCTGCGCACATGGCAGCTGTGCGCGCGGGGACTCGATATGTAGTGCTGGCAAGGTTCGGTTCGGTTCAGGTTCGGGGCACCTTTGCCTGAACGCCGAACGCGAACGCAAGGTTCGGTTCGGGCATTACCCGAACGATGAACCTGAACCCGCGTTCAGGTTCGGTTCGGCGTTCGAACACGTTCGAACCTGGAAAACTTTCGGGCATCTCGCGGGTCCAAAAACTCGTTCGAGAGACAAGTTACAACTTATGAGCTATTCCTGCGTACCCATTTAGCTCGGGATCCTACAGTCCTTTTCTACCAGTATAAAGTGAGCCAGAACATAATGGTTCAAAATTCAAACACTCACAAACTCTGCAACATTCAGACCCAAATTTATACCCACATGGGCTCCAAGGTAACCAAAATACCCTGGAAGCAAGCACTGAAGAGGATACATGCCAAGACTGACCGTGAAATGCAGAGATTTAACAGAAATGCTTACCAAAAACGGCACTTCGGTTCGGGGTTCGGTTCATGTTCGAACCTTGCCTCGACAGCGTGGACGCCGAACCTGAACGCCAGGTTCGGTTCAGCTATCTTCCGAACGCTGAACCTGAACGCGCGTTCGGTTCAGGTTCAGTTCAGATTCGGACAGATTTCCGAACCGAACCTTGCCACCACTAGGACTCGATGCAGATGTAGACGGCGCACACGATGCCCACACGGCGCGGTGTACACGGCGCAAGGGGGATCGGGATTTGAAAGTTGGATGGGGGGTCGATCAAAAAATTCGACCTTAACTTGAATTTGGGTAGAAATATTATGTTGGCATATCCTGAGGTAAGGAGGAAGCAGATCATGAGATTTCTCACTTGGTAGTCATGAGATTTCTCACTTGGTAGGAGCCCTGCAATGCCTCTCCTGGCCTTTTCCTCCTCTCCCATAACTTACTGTACCATTTCATTCAATTCGAATGTCACGCATCACAAGGGCCTAAATATTCGAACTTTTTCGAACGTGTCACAGGTCGCCGAGGGGATTTTCGAATACGCGAAACCAAGTCACAAAATGCCTGAAAATGGCTCAAAAGTGAAATTTTTCCGCGCCCGGCGTATTTTCATCCAAAAAATGCTTCACAGGGCTGGTTTTCATTGATTCCTGGTTCAACTTGTTGAAACGAGTTGAATTCACCTCTCAAGCACCAGAATCCACCTGTTTTCTCACCATCTCGGGCCAACGGCTCGCCACAAATATTCGAATTTTTTTCCTTGTCACGCTCCATCTGGGCGATATTCGAACATCGAAGTTCGAATCTTGCGGTCACAGGTCACAACCGGATTCGAATTGAACGAAACGGTACAGTATAGTAATAAGTTTTTTTTGGCCCCGCTCAGACCCCCCCCCCCTCCCCCCGTCCGGAATTTTAATCTCGATTCCCCCTTGACACGGCGCGTACCGGGCGGCAGCAACGGCATCCGCGGGCCCAGATTCCGCACAGACAGCACCTGGTACCAGGGGTGTGCGGGTATGGTGGTGTGCGGTGGGGGGAAGGCAGCGATGAGGCAGGGTGGGGACGAGGGCAGCGATAAAAGAGTGGGGAAGAGGACAAGGGAGACGGGAGAGAAAGAGGAGAGGAGAGGCAGTGCGGTGCGGGAGAGGAGAGGAGAGAGGCCGAGCAGCGCAGGAACGAGTCGCGCGTCGGCGTAAACTCGGCCTGCCAATATCTGTTTGTGCGCACGTAAGATTCACAAGATGTTGGTGTTTTTCTATATTAAACCTCTGATTAGAGGTAGTACTTTAATGCATAAAGCCCTCTGATTAGAGGGACCGCTCGTAGAGCAGCCATTCCGCGGACATGTGCTGTACGTGATCTCGGTTAGTGTTCGGTTACCGGTCCGGGTTCGGTTAGGGGTTAGGGTCTGGGTTCCGGTTAGTAGGTTCGGGTTTGGGTTAGTGGTTAGAGGTCTGGGTTAGAGGTTAGAGGTTAGAGTTAGGGTTTTGGTTAATGTCAGGGGTGAGGAATATATCTAGAAACACGAATTTTGGACGGTGTGAAATCTATTAATAAAAAGACATCTATCACAGAGTTATATATAAAGTGTCACCTCTAATTCAGAGGTGTTTAATATATAAAATCGCCGTCTACGCCTGCAAGATTCGACACAAACGGCATTCGCATCCAGCGCCGAGTGCGAGTTCCAGCGCGGGTAGGGGTGCGGGCGTATGCGCCGGTGTACATGAGGGCGAGGATGGGACGATGGCGGGGACAAGGGATAGGGAGGATGGGCGGCGATGCAATGCGAATTAAATCAAGGGCAAAGGTACACACCCTCTCTAATTACTCTTCCTACTGAGTCAAAGGCCGGGTAACACGACACTTCCGTGTTTGGAATCGTTCGCTCTGGCGGGCCTCAACAGCAGCGACACAGTCGTAGGATATCTAGAGACGTTTATCGTTCCAGCTTTTCGTGAGCTCGATATCCCGGAGCGATTTCTCGAGGACCCCATTGATTCCCTAGCGTCCGTTATATCGAAATATGGGTGCCACTTGAGGAAGGTGACCATCAGTGGCCGCAGATATGTCTCGAGTGATGCCTATCGTGCGGCATTCCCCTCAGTCGAATTCTCCTTTACCGGGAAGTGCAATGGCACGGAGCCCGATGTGGCACCGTTGGAGTGACGGAGAATTGGGATGGGTGTGTTCCTTTGATCTCTGCACTCATCAGTAACCTGGCTCGCAGGAGATCCTAAAAAGACACAATTTAATTAAGAAGGGACTACACACACTGCCATATCGTACAGTACCCAAGGTCGTACATACTCAGCATGTAATGTCCGATCGAATGCCGGGAGTTGAAACCGGTTTTTCGCTCCCAATTCTTCAAAGGCGCAAGAACTTTTGATCCTTTTTCGTTTTCTGGCGCGCCTGACTGAAGCCTGCCTTTGGGGCCTTGGCGGAGTTTCTTGGGCGATGTTTTCGTTTTGGTTTTATCATCCATGAACGTGGCGCCGACGGGGCGGCGTCGGTGCGTCGCTGTTCCATCGTCTTCGTCAGCCTTGATTGATTTTTTTTATCCATGATGTCTTACCGGCAGTCCATTGAGCAATTCAAGGAGGTGCAGGCGTAGTGACCTTCATCCAGGTTCAAGGAGAAGTAAACTAGATGGCTGAGACCGAGGAGAAGGCGACGAACTCGAGTCGACATTGTTGAACAAGGCCGCAATCGAGGACGGCTGAAATTAAACTTGAGCTTTGTATAATTGCTTGACGTGGACATCCTCGCAGTCCGGCTGGTGCTATCCTGCAACCACGGATGAGATGATAGTCTACACGTGCCATATATAGCTGCTAAAGTTCTCTTGGAGTCATTCTCCCGTAATATCTTCAACCACCCAGATTATAGATAACACTTGGATTCGGGGTCCACAATAGCGAACAGTGTGCGAGCTTTGGCTTTATAAAGACTGGAAGTGGTAATTTTACCGAAGCTCAAGATGAGGTGCTAGACCAACTTTGTTTGAGAACTCGGGCCGAGCAAGTGCCGTGGTTGTACCTTCCCACGGGGTTCGGTCGACAACGGCATCCGAGTGTTCTCGTCTTCTTGCCTCTTCCCGTCATGCCACACCCATCCCTAGCTCTCAGACACTTGTCCAAGCTCCCCGTGGCCCTGAGGGTTTGTCTAATTTATCATCCATCGGTGTTTTGATCCTCACAGCTGCTCTGAATTTCGAAGCGACGCGCCAACGCTGCCCTGGAAGGGAATACGGGCGAGCTGGAGGCCCTGAATAACCTGATCCCTCATACCCCGACCGCGGCGAATCTATTGCCGATGTACTATGCTGGCCTCGACGTGTCGGAAATGCCCTCTCTTCTGGCACAATTTCGCGACTCACAGGTCGCACACGACTTGACATTCTTTGTCTCGAAGCTGTCGCATGTGGTCTTGTGTCTGGCGGGAATCGCACTACTCGAGGGTAATCGTTGCCTTCCAGGTCCACCCCGCGCCGATATCTGGCAACGGGCATGGCCATGGATCGAATTCCTAGGATCTTATCGAGACGCCCTACCTCCCCTCCCAGCTCTGTCGACGATAGATCCCTTGTCCGTGGTAGATGTGCTAGCAAGGGACAATCAAAACACAGCGGCTTTGATTCGAGACACCCAAGGCTTTCGCATCTTTCTCTTCCGAGCTTGGGCCCTCTCTTTTGACCAAGCACGCTTGACCCCAATCCTGCCAGCGTTCTACATTGTCTGTATGTTCCTCCAGGACTTGCCTCTGACGATAACCGATGAGCATCATTTCGAGGAGGCGATTGAGGGCTCTGGCGGGAGCACTACTCATCTTGCCCGCCTTGCCGTCAGCCACATCAAGTGTGTTGTACAACCGAGCGTCATTTCTGTTGGAGTCGTATCGATGCGGAGTGTAGTCTCGCTTCTTCAAGCTCGGTGCGAGGTGGACACATCTTTCCGGAAAATCCTCATCGATGAAGGAGTTGTCGCTGCCCTCACTTCTTCCGCGTGTCGCCTCAGCTCACCCCCATTCGACGCGCAGAATCAATATTTTTTCCTATCCTGGGCCGTTCGATACTACCTCCGCACGCCGTTTGGCCACAATACATTCATCCAGGCGCTTCGTGCCGGTCTTCTCCGCGCGATCCTCACGTGGGGACGGATGAATCTTACTCAACCACAGACTCTCTGGCAACTGGACAACGTCTTGGAGACACTATCTATGTCGCTGGTCTTTCTATCAGTCCTGTTGCAGCTTCGAACGGCTGTCACGGAGCTGGGAATTCCTATCGACGAGCACACCTTCCGCGGGTTCGCGATCTCCGCGAAGTGGGAGGATTTTTGGCGCCTTCTGCAGTCACGCTGGGCCCTAATGGATATGCATCTGAAACGAGAAAAAGGAACTGTAAAATCAGCGTGCAGCAATGCGACGGTATGGATTTTCATCAGTCTTCTCCCCGTGGACTGACAAATACGTGAACAGTGTTGTCTCATTGCCCCTAAATCTGAGCTCAAGTGTTGCTCTGGCTGCACAGAATGCATTTATTGCTCTAAGGAGTGTCAAAAGCTCGACTGGCACCACGGTGGCCACCGTGCGATGTGCAACAATCCAGGTGATTGCTTATCTTTCGTCGAGATATCTACTCATCGTGGGTTACAGTCCCTGACAACAGTGTCACCAGGCGAGATACATCATTTCTGCGCGCACTGCTCAACGACGACTATTCTAAATTGAAGCACTGTATTTTGATGAAGGAACTCGCCTATTTGCGATCTAATCCGGGCACCGAATTCTACATCAGGTTCGATTACTGCACCCCGTGCGGTCCCTGTACGGTTTCCATCGAGGCCGTCAGAAGTTTCGAGCTTGCAACTGATATGTGGCACTGGCATACCAAGCAAGCCCGAGAGAGCGGTGGGCGAATGCAGATTCATGTTATGCGCATTGCAGATGGCGGGTGCGATGCGATCTGGATCTTTCGGCTATACTCTGCCACCGCAGAGCGCAGGGAAGGAGTACGGGCTCTTGCGGCACAGATAGCTGTTGGCGAAGGTCACGAGCAAGAACAGATGGATAGCGCAAAGATAAAATGCCTGGCGGAGGTGGATGTAGTGGAAGTTCATGCTTAGTTCAGTCGGTAGTGTATGAAAGCTGATTAATATTTTTGTTCGTCTTGTGAATTTCATCACTTATTCAACCCATAGGGACATCACAAGCCTCGTATTGCGACCGTCGGTGGGTCAATCTGTGAGGTTTGTATACAGTTTTTTGTGCCTCAATGTCCCTGAGTCCTCAGACGCATGTCTGTTACAGACCTTTTGAATCTTGTGAAGTGGAGCGGATCATCTACTGCCCGAATTCTGAAAGCTCTCGTTCTTTGATAATCCCCTGCGACGTTTGCTCCATCCAACTTTCGGTAGGCGGGTACTGGGAGTTTGACTCTCTCGAGGGCACTGCTGGTTCCAGTAGTCTTTTTTGAAAATATCTTCCCTGGCAGATCCATACTTCTGGATGTCATGAATCGCCCGAATGCGCAGTCCATTGTCTCTCCTTAATTAGATCGAACGCGGTTGACTTTGAATTTACCGCGGGGACAATGTGACTGCCAACAGAAGTAGCTCACATGCCCGTGGCAGAACCACGGCACGAGTGCGGTAACGCAGGTAGCAAGGAACGAGTCCAATGGCGGGGCGCAGTCGAATGCGAGCGGGCACGGTGAAATGCCGCCGCCGCCCCTTGCCGCCCCATGCCGCCCTTTATTGCCGCCCCTTGGTCACGTCACGGAGTTGTTGCCGCCCCCAAAGATTGAGTGACCCAATAATTTTGAGATAACTGGACAAGTATATGGTGGCCTCGGTCTTATGTCTGCAGGGTAGAGTAAACTGCCGTTGTGACTGAGATATTATCCAAACAGCCTTTTACCCGGATTCAGCTGCAGATGCAACATAGCTCTCCCTTTGCAAATCCCAATCCAAAATGATACCCAGAGGCATTAGATACCCACTGGGGGCACTACCTGCCCTGAGATTTTCTTGGCAGCCCGGGAAATTCGACACAGTGTTAAAGTTCCTTGGATCCTTATTATTATGCCAAAGGTTGAGCAGGTAATACATCATCCTGAGTAAGGCCGGTGAAGGAGGCCCAATTTCCCCACTCCCTAAATTTCTGAATCAATGAATCTGATTGCCTCACTCTACAATGTTGACTGTTGAAAGCGCTTTGGTCTCATCGGAGTGATCTTGAGCTAGAAATTATTCGCACAGGAGTCTGGCAGTTTCTCCGGATTCAAGTTAAACTGTTTCCAATTCCACAAATGTAAAGTTGCCGTGCCGCCCATGTAAAATACTCTGTGACGGCGGCCCCGATTCAAAATTTATCCTATGAAGCCAGGTTAATTTTCAACCTAAAATGCCCCACATTAAACCTATCTCTGGCTACCTTATAGGTTGAAAATGGAATCAACCTACTTGATAGGTTACTCGTTTTTCAACACAAATGCACACCTATATAGGTTGAATGTGTCCCATTCATCCCACCATAGGTTGATCCCAGGTGAATTTCAACCTTACTTGCCCCCATAGTGATAAAGGCTGCCGCCCCCTCCAGTCACACGGCCGCCCGTGCCACAGGGAAACTGCCGCCCCCAAATTTGGTTGCCGCCCCTTTGACGCCCCCTGCCGCCTTCGTTGCCGCCCCCACACAGTAACTTTGAGGCCCCTTGGAGTAACTTTGCCGCCCCGGAATTGCCGCCCTTAGCAAAAAAAAAGTGGACCGCCAGTTCAGCAATAATATGTATTCAATTGAGTACAGCAGCGGTATGTGGGCTCGTGCATTCAAGAACCAGGGTCCCACTGGGATTCCTCCACTTATTATCCCACAGTAACACATTGTCATAATTGACTGCCGCCCCCGGGCGGCAAAGGGCGTCAGTGGCGGCACTAGGGCGGCACTTTCCCTTTGCTCAATGCGAAGGGATCACGCACCTTCGAAGTCCATGGACGCCGCAGGGAATAAATTGAGCCGAATACAGTGACCGTAGTGAAACTAAGGTTAAGGAACCTCGGCCGATACTTGCGGGCGAGCGCACGGCGAGAAGCGTTGACAAGAGGTTCCAAACATAGAGTTTCGGCGCAATGAGGTCTCAGTTCATCTCTAGTCGGCTAGGATTCGATTTTGGAGACTGCGACACACAGTATGGACCCCGAAGTCGAGCAAGAGCAGCAAGAGGACGTCTGCAGGCCAGTTCTATGCAACGCAGTTTAGACGTACTTGAACCACAAGACGCACCGTAGTCAAACGGTATCAACCGCCCCTGGACCACAGTCCCTACAAAAAGACTTTTCCATGACCATGGTGAGTTGTCAGAAATTGAACGCACTGTCTGCGATACCCACCACCGTTGGTGCTCGATGTGCCGGGGACCTGTTCTTTTAGTTGACCAAGGATCAGTTAAGCTTAATTGCTGAACCTTTAGGTTTGGCTACCCTGGGGAACTTGGGTTTCGGCCTTGATTTTGCTACATGTACAAACAAATCCAGTAAGCAATATTAGTCATTGCGCCGGCATCTCTGTAACGGGTGCTCACACAGCGCAAATATTCTGAGACTTCCGTAGACGATTTATGGCATGTTAAACAATCATTCCAAATGATATCACAGACACAAAGTCCAAATTTGCGGGAGGGAATCACTCGCCATCAATACCGTGACCACATCGGTGTCTATTCAGTACTAAGCGGAAATGACTATCAATGTCATACACCATTAGTGATCATGCCGGCATCATTGTTGCCATACTATCGGCTCCAGCCGGTCCGAATTTTCCCAATGGGTCCGAATTTCATTTCTTTCTCGGTCCCTTCTCCTTCCCCTCGGAGTTTTCCGGGATTGGATCCCGTAGTAGTGTGCCCTGTTCATGTCAATTTACTAGGGAATCGAAGCACAGGAAGATACCGATAATTTGTTACCGATCCATCAAACTCAAGGGGGGATCGGGGTTAAAATTCCGGACGGGGGGAGGGGGGGGGGGGGGGGGGTCTGACCAAGGCTGAAAAAAACTTCTTACTATGAGTTATAGGAGGGGAGGAAAGGGCTGGTAGAGGCATGGTAGAGCCTCTAGTGAGTAAAAACCTCAACTTCTGCTTCCTACTTACCTCAGGAGGTGTTGAAACAATAATTCTACCCAAGTTCAACCAAAAGTGGTCGGTGGGTGTCCCGGGATGAGGTTCAGCAAAATTTTAAAGCTTCACTTGAAGCCTTTGTAGCACTCTATATAGCTTCAGGAGCCATGGGATGTACTTCAAACATTAAAAACAAGAGGTATCGGGACTACGAAGAAGGTTCAGTAGATGGCGGGAAATCCGGCGGGAGCGGCGGGCGCTAGGGGTGGGAAACACCTTCCCTATATAGAAGGAGGGGGGGAGGGGGGGTCCAGCCAAGGTTGAATTTTTTTTATCGACCCACCTTCCGAGTTTCGAATCCCGATCCCCCCTTGATCAAACTTAGGGTGATTTGTTACCACAACTATGTTCTGCTTTCCCTATCCGCTGTGATGCCCCAGAAAAATTGGAGCTCGATCTTGCAGTGCATACATTACATTCTGTCTCTTTAGATTTTCTTACCGGGGGCAAATTCAACTGCAATAGAGAGGGGCCTCCTTCGGTGTCACAAACGGCATCCGAATTTGCGCTGATTGATGGTGATTCCCCTGCTATGGATGCGGGGCCGAGTTGGTTGATGATCACTGTGTTGTAGGCGAGGATCGAATGTGTCACGCCGCTAATGATGGCTCTCCATCTTAACAAATCCCTTAATTGCAGTTGAACCCACACCCGGTAAGAGAATATAAAGAGGTAGATCAACACTTACTCCAAGATCATGAATAATTTCTTCATGCGAGCGCCAGATCATCGAGGACGTCGAATCCGCTGGGATCAATTCTCTCCAGAGAATCTCTAGAGACGTCAATCGAGAAATGATGGAGATGGACGGGCGGGTAGAATTTTGCGGTGCAACGTGACGGCCGGGTAGAAAGGTTCGAAAGCGATCACAAACGGATGATTCTCGGCACGATGAAGCTTTACGCCGAAATGCACCAAGCT
>JARJCM010000368.1:0-91324 GCA_029233265.1 Mycena alexandri | reverse complement strand
GGCCAAAACGGTCCACAGATCGTGCCAATATACCCCTTTTGATTATCTGATCTGAGGCCAAACAAGCTGTCAGATGGGCTGTCAAGCGTGACGTTCATCAAAAAATTTCTCCGCCTGCGGCGCAGTGGGACATCCCATTTGCTGGGACTTCCCACTTCCCACTCGAATGCTGGGACATCCCACTCAGAGTGGGATATCCTGCCATTTCACCCCCATCTTGGGTGTTTTAAGTCAGGGAAATAATT
Source organism: Mycena alexandri (assembly GCA_029233265.1). NCBI lineage: Eukaryota > Fungi > Basidiomycota > Agaricomycetes > Agaricales > Mycenaceae > Mycena > Mycena alexandri. The sequence continues at coordinate 91,079 of JARJCM010000368.1, read as the reverse complement.
CACCTAAGATGGTCTACTTCAGGGTAGCCCGAAGTGGCTGAGTCGTGAAGCGGACATTCAAGCAGGATTAGTGAAAGAGAGCGAAAAAATATGACCGAAGAACGTACCTGGAGATTCGAACACTCAGAAACCTGTGCCGAGAGTCGCCCGTCGGCGCCGTTCATGTTGGCGGGTCAAACTGAGTTGCGTTAGCATGTGTGCTTGAATGAGAGGAAGAAAACGAAGGCGCCAAAGTAAAAGGACGAACTTTGTAGTCTGCGATGAACACCGGATGTATGGCAACTGAGCATGAGAAAGGGTAACTAGAAGATAGCACGATCGCGCTCACTGGCAAACATTGAGCGCCGTAAGCGAGATCGTGTAAGTCCGAGGGGTCTGAGGAGAACAGTTCTCTATAGGATGTCGTTGACCCCGATTGTTTCCTTGACCCGGTCAGCCCCCGATTGGGCGTCGATCACTCGGCCGATCGCTCATTTTAAACTCCGCTCCCATCATGCCGAGCGCTTTTGGCGCGTGGGTCACCGCGTTGCTGTCGCCGTCCGATCGTCGATCCCCCTGCGGTCAACGACGTTTTGGTGGCCTGGTCATCCATCGGCCTACCGTTTATGGTAACATCGGGCCTCGGACCGCCGTTTTGCCCACGGTTCAAATTCTCCTTCCGTTTTTGGGCAGGTGGTTGAATATCCTTAGGGTAAATTTCGGTGACCTTTGAGCCTGGGGAATACCTCAAAAGCTCCAATGAGATAACGTGGAGAGGTTGAAATGCACCTGGTAAATTGAATGTGTGGAGGCCGCGGTTGGGCCACGGCCGATTTTGTCTAGGTGAATTTTCAAAGAGGGCTTACTGGGGAGATAGGGCATCTGTCGTGGATATTTTCCTGAATATGGGACAGGAGAGAGACAGAACAAATGAAGGAACCAATCAATGCGAGAACACTGTAACATAAATAATTAAACTTGTTCTACAAATGTCTACAGGTCACTAAGATCCACGAGGCCTCCAGCCGCCAGTGCACGATGTGCGGCGACAAATTCCTCGTCGTCTGAACTGGGAACATTGATTACTCCCGTGTTACTCTGCTCTTCCTCGTCCGGATCCGACATGTCGATGATGACATTCCTGTCCGTTGAATTAGAGACCTTGATGGCCGAACCGCTAGCGGTAGCACCGTCCAAGTTGGAGGAAGGTTCTCCCATGGATTGTGCTCCTTCGTGCTGCTGGTGATCCAAATCCTGCGCCAACTAAAAAGAGATTAGAGGAAGAATGTGAAGGTAATGAACGGACTCTCACATCAGTCAATACGAGCGATACATCCCTCATAGCTACCGCAAGAATAGCCTGAGGAACTGAAATTAGTTTGATCTCAGCAGGCACGGCCACTGAATCAAGTTGCGCCAACGCAACAAAATTGTCTGTCGAGACTCGAACTCGATGAACGTCGAACCCGGTAGTTGAGGACTGTTTGATAACCTTGAGCAAGGTGGTGTTTGTGTACGGTGATGCAAATCGTTTGGTGCGGGGGTCGTAAAGTACGTGGGGGTGAAAGGCGCGTGAGCTCATGTAGACAGCAGTTCAATGTCTCGGACCGAAGAGATTAACTTGAACGCAATCCCGGGCCACAGATTGGAGTTGAATTTCTTCAACAGATACTCACCGGTCCATCCGAAGTGGGTTGAACAGAACCGAGAAAGTTCCGTAATGTTGGGGCTAGTAGGTTTCCAAGAACTCGAATCGGGAAGACGACCGGTAAAGCCGGGCGACATGGACGTCAATGGCCTCAAGTATAGGCGCGCAATCGCAACATTGGGAAAATCATCCGGAATGTTGCTTGCCAACATCGGCTGGCGCCTATCAAGTTGACCAGAGGAATTCGTTCGTAGCTCCTGACGAAGATCCTGTCGCCACAATGCAAGGTGTTGATTGAGCTCGAATCCATCAAAAGATAAGAGAATGCGGGCCAAACTGCGTCCGAAACCTTGGGCAGCCAGAGCCTGAGCGATTGTGGGACCAGCGCCTTGGGGACCGGCACCATAGTCTCCACCAAGCAAAAGAGCGCACAGGAATATGCTGTCCGTATCTAAGCCTAGCTTGGCAATAGACTCTGGGGTGTACACGAGCGACTCCTCTTCCACCGAAGGCCCACTAAATCAGTCAGAACCCAGATGGTTAAATAAACTCAACACAAACCCTACAGTGCGGATCACACACAGTGCACCAAAGACGAAGGTATCACTGTCTTCGGTCAAGATTGCGTCGATTGTGCCGTTCGCGTTAAGTTGTGCCAGTTCTGCCTCAGCTTCGCCGGGGGCCTGAATGACGGCAGGTAAGATATTATATCCCATGCTGTTAGTGGAAAGTACCTCGTGAACATAGAACCCGAAGCTTCTGATCATAGTCTTGAGGTCTTCGACAAGCGGCATGGAACGATAAATTACCCTGGTCCCACGTTTGATGCCGGGTCGTCCGCGCCCGTCCAAACAGCAGACATAGGTTACAGGAGCCAAGCACAAATTGTGCAAGTAATAATAGAATTTTTCGAGCACTAACTTTTGGCCGCCGCTTCCGGGGTGATAGACGCGGGCCGCCGTAAGAGCGGCCACAAATGCCTCAATTTTGATACTGGTAACAATGAGATTTTATCGGAACAGACCACGGCAAGTACTTTACCTGATGTCGACGCCAACTATGAATGTTCTCTGGTGTCGTCGGTCGGTCTGGAACCCCTCGGTGGTCGCCAGATGAAGCAAGGACCTATTTTCGGCGGCGGGACTGAGAATCTGTGCGTAGATTCATCAGATGAATTGAGGTGTTCCAGCCTCGGTATTAAAGCACTGACCTGCCACAGTTTTGGTACTCCCATGTCGTGGTTAAGAAGAAGGACGAGAGGAACGAACCCTGTCTCAACACGATGATCTGAGACAACTTGCAAATGACAGACACTTAAGGCATGTTCAGAAACCACGAATAGTTAGATGGAAGGACTCGAGTGAAAGTGTACCCGCCTTATTGTTCTTGAGCCCTTTCTCATACACATCCAGCTGGTCATACATAGCTGAATGGGTAAAATTCATAACATTATTATGTGTAATTAATGGGCATTCTTCGTCTTAGTCTTCTTCGCGCTCACGTTCGAGCGTCTCGGATCAACAGCGCGAGCCCGCTTTTTACCAGTAGTGGTGGTACCGCTAGCCGTCGACCCAATGTTGGACGATTCACCCTCCTGCACGGCTTGATGAGCAACAGGGAGTGCAAAATAATGGACCATTTACCTGCGACCGAGTACCGCTAGCCTTCGGGTCCGTGTTTGACGATTCACCCTCCTGTACGGCTCGATGAGCAGGAGGGAGTGCAAAGGGATGGAACATTTACCTGCTGCCGAACAGCTTCCTTACGCTGGTCGGCGAGATGATTGGCCAGCCAATTCAAGCCTCTCGGCTCCTCCGTTGCGCTCTCCGCCGCCCTAAGGTCTTCTAACTCCTGGATTGCCACCTCCAAGGAGATTCTTCGATTGGTCATGGCGTGCTCGATCCATTCTGGGATTCCACGGAATCGCTGCCAGGCCTTGGCTTTGCGATTTTGTTCCTGGATTGAATGGATTTCAGTCAACGGCTCTCAAAAAGGTCAAATATTTATACCTTCTTGTCGGTAGAACTGCGCCATTCATGCCGGAAAAATTGTGCGACAAGTTTGAGGGGCGGTTTCATCTTGGTTCGAGTGCCGTCGTCATCGCAGATTCGTTCTCCAATGGAATACACCTCCCAAATCTCTTTGATGCTTTCGAACTGCTCCATAGTTTTTCTCGGACACCAGACATCCCAACACAGGGCAGGCCGAAGAATTGCGGGGAATATATCCTCCACCCAGCGCGCAGAACGCATGCCGAATACCGGGTGAACCATACCGATGGGTTGGCCTAATGATTCCGATACTTAGTTTTGTACTGATAGTGCTTGACGCAAGAACCAACCTTGCAGGAAAAAGGCGGCAAGTGGAGGAAGGACAAGCTCGACCTGCGTTACCAGCCTCGGCGCCGGGCTCGATTCCGGGCGCGAGGGCGTGGGGGTCGAGTTCGAGGATTGCTGTACGGAATGCGAGCTTGAAGATTGCTGCACGCGGTCCGAGGTTGAGAATTGCCGCACGGGGGTCGAAGTCAATCTATCGGGAAGGTCCGGTAAGATCAGGGTACCAGGGAGCGCTTCGTCGTGGTCAAGGACGGTCCTGGTAGCCTCAAGCGCTGCAGGAATATTTGAATTCATTGCTCATATGTTAATGAGCAAAAGCATACCGTTTCGGTGATACGCGTTGGGAGAGAAACCGCGGGCGGGAGTGAACATCGCCGTTCGACGGCCCACCATTGCCCGGAGTTCTCGTAGCTCCTGGGTCATACTGGAGAGGGACCCACGCATCCCGTTTAGTACGCGGACGAGCTGCACATTTTGTATGCGTTCAATTTCCAACGGGTCCCCAGCCGCCGCTTGCAGAGCAGATAATTGGGCGGGGTATCCGGTTGTCATCCAGTTACGTACGTCTGCATTCTGAAAGGCGGGCAGCCGGAAAATGGTCGAATTAGGCACCAGTTGCCAGATAGCGGCCCCACACTTAATCGGCGTCACAATTGAACGGACATGAGAGTAAGAATTGAATGCACCTTAAAGAAATACTCGCGTAGTTCAATTACCATTTCCCAGTGATTGAACGCACCGGAAAGATGCTCTACTCCTGTACGGAGCTCAACAGTGAGTCAATTAGTTGATACAAAACAAGAATGAATGGACCTGCGACTTTTTCACGCATCTCCTCCGCCATCGGGCATACAAGTTGTAGAAAGACTTCTGGCACCCGAACACGACGCCAAACTGGGTCGTAGATCTCGTCGGACCTGAAGCCGGCGGCACCTAGAATCGCCTGTGCTTGTGAGGTGCGTGCACATGAAAGTTAACCAAGAAGAGTACCGTCTTTGGTAAAGCCGGAGCGTAAGTATCCATGTATGTTTGCCCGCGAACCCAACCCAGCTTCGATGTTTCCAGCGGGTCAACACTACAAACACGAGTCAGCTCGGAAGGCATTAATTAAACAGATGCTCACCCCATGCTTTCTTGCCTGTAACCCAACAAATGGCGGGCAAGGTGGGCCTTCAAGCGTGAGGTGAAGCCGGCATGAACATATGCTTTACTGATCAGATTGTAGAAATTCTGTTCGTTGAAGGGCGTGGTCGGGGACTTCGGCCCATGTAGCACACGGATTTGGCGCCAGCTCTTGTTTATTTTGTAATCGAGCTTCATGGTGTCAATAATCTTCTTCTCGTCGTAGATGTAGTGGAAATAGAATGCAAATCCGCCGAGGGGGCACATCTCTGGTTTAGCATTGGCGATGAAGGTCGAATAGACGGGGTTTATGACCTTGGACTGGTAAGCATCGTGTGCGCAAATGATACGTAGAATGTTACCGTTCGCATTCCTCGTTTCCCTGCCTTTTCCTCACTCTGCATACCGAGGACAGCGTATATGTCGGTTCGCTTGTCTGGGTGTTTCAGTACGGTGGGTTGCAGCTCCGCCAACTTGAGTGCACGAAAATCGTCGCCTCGGTTGCCGGACGCGTGCTGCGCCGTCCACGCGAGATGGCCCCAAACAGCAAGACGAACTAATATAATACTCTCATTGAATGAGCTTCATCGAAAGTCGGAGATTTACGCACGTTGTCGGTGAGCCAGAAACCCGAATCCAACATCCCGGAGCTGCTCCTCCGTGACTTGCGACAGCCAAGTATTAGCGCGGATATCCGGTGCGTCCTCTATCAAGGTATGATTATCACCAAATTGACTGGTAGGATCGAGTCTTACTCCCGCTCGCGCGTAAGCGCCTCATCCATACGTGTTTTAATCGAGTCGTAGACAATAACCGATGTGGCGGGGCGTGTCCGAGCTAATGTTGGAAGATTTGCATCCTGCTCTTTTCGTATTCGAAGGGCTCCAAAGAATAGTTTTTTGAGCTGCGACTGAGAAATGTCAGCGTCAAGATTTACATATATCCACGGTCGACCGCCTTACCGCTCCAACGAACGTGCCGGGGATATCATTGCCTTTGCGGTCTCGCTTTGGACGTTCGGCGCAGAATTTGATGTAGAGCAGCAGGGAATGTTCATCTACGATGTTATCAGGGATTTTTTTCGAACTGGTATGGATGGTTGTAAATTCCTGCGCAGGGGTCAGTATAGGTCCACGGCGTTGCACATCACGACTCACGTTCCATGCCCTGACCATCGCATTTTGGGTTTTACGACCGCCAGGTCTCCGATTCTTTTCAAACCTTTGAACGGCGGCGACCCGGACACCTCTACGAAATGCGACCATGTCCTCTGGGCCATCTTCGTCGTCATCTCCATCGTCGGCCTCGTCATCCTCCTCACCTTCCTCTCTGTCTCCCTCACCCTCGTCGTCGTCATCCTCATAGCCCAGCATTTCATACGCATTTGCCCCCGGAACATTATACTCTCGCAGCAGCGCCGCCTCTGAATCTTCCCCAGTTTGTTCGCTTTCCTGCTCTGGAACCACGTCCACCTCGGGAGAGTCGGTAGGCACAGTGGAGCTCGAGGGCAGGGCGGCGCGTGGGGGTGTATGGGGAAGAGCAGACGGAAGGAGGACGGGAGCAGGATCCTTTGACGGTCGAACGCTAGTGCTAGGAATTCTGGCTGCAGAATTAGCACCAGGAGCGCCGCCAGAAAAAGCAGTGGGATGGGAGGAGCGCCGAGCGCGTGCATTAGGTACTGAAGATAGCGAGGCACCTCCGCGCAGTTCACCCCGGTGTTGAGCTGGTAGACGTGAAGGGCCCGCACGAGGAGTGTTACCAGACGATGCCAGAGAGATTTGAGACGCCCGAGAGGGCCCAGGACCCGACAGAGGAGCTTGCCGACGAGAAGACCGAGACCGAGCGACAGGTGGAGGGAACCTGTGGGAATCTCAAGTGAAAAATCTGGCGTTGGTTGAGCAAAGGAGTGTACACGCACCAATGCTTTGATAATTCGCGGCGTAAACGTTCCAACGTTGCATTCTTAGGAATCTTCAGTGCGAGACTGTCGCATGCTGCCACTAGGGGTGCCTTGCGTGTAACTTTCGCTCTAATAACTCGGGGTTACGCAAATGAGTAAACAGCCTGCCTCGTAGTCTTCTTTTGTCTCTCCGGGTCCCGGCGGGTACGTAGACGCGTCGGGTGAGTCTCCGGGTGAGTGAGCAGTGGCGGCGGAAGAGCTGGCGAGAGTAGCGAGAGCGGCGTTTCCACTTTGGGTTAGCGTAGCTCCATTCGAAGACGGCGTTTCCACGCTGTCGGCGCCTTGAGCTTCGCCGATGCCAAGCAGTATTGGATCAATTGGAATGGCGCTGAGGGCGGCCATGGCGAGCGAGGACAGAAAGAAAAATGAGAGCAGTGGTAGGAGAAATAATATAAGTGGTAATCTCCTGTAGCCCCCTAATTCCTACCGCGGTCAACAAATTGGGTGACCTGATCATTGAAATCAATGTTCCGGTCACCCGTTTCGTTGACCCGCTCTTTCCCCATACGACTGGGGTCTCCTCGTTCTCGTGGAAATTCGGAGCTGACACCCAAAGGAAATAGGGTCGGCTTACAGGTTTGGCTTGGGTGTTATTCCAGTCGCGCCACTTCAAGACGTTAGAACCACGACTGAAGTTCTAAAAAGGCACGTACCATGTGAAAACAGACAGATTCGGGCCAAAAGGGTCCAAGGTATCAACAACTCCACAACGAGTGCAAAACTGTTGCATACCTGGAGAAAACCTTCGCCGCTTCGACGCAAGTGCGCGCGGGGGGCGAAGGCCGAGGGCAGGAACATTACTGTATATTTAGTGCGCCTCGATGGGAAAGGGGTGGGACCCGGGGCCACGACAGCGGAAACGGAAAACATAGTAACATCGGCGGTCAGGGATGAAGAGGAAACAGAGGTAAAACGAGGCGAGAGGAGGTACTTACCCGTGATTCATGGTTGAGGTTGACGTAGATCAAGCAGATGTGCGATGGCGGACCGCAAACATCCCGTGGTGCGGGCTACGAGACGGCTCAAGCGACTATGAGTCGAAGAAGCCAAATGGGAGAGAGGTGGAATGGAAGACATACCAGAATTTGGAGACTTGAGATGGGAATGGCGAAGAGAGGGTCCGGTGGTCCTGGGGGGGGAGGTTCAGAGCAGCAGGAATAGGTAGAACACAACAAAAATCGCACCTGAGCCATTTGGTGCGCAAAATCAACTGTATTAGAGGCGAAGATGGGCTCGGTGAATTTAGACGATGGGTCAAAGATAAAATCCGACAAAGAAGTGGTGAAAAAAAGTATACCATGATTTATATTGACCGACCCGAGGAAAAGAACATACCGCCAAAGATTGTGGGGCAGCTGGGATGGAATAAGGTGTAGAGAGGAAGGGGAAAATGTGGGGCATTAGGCCGCTAGAATAGAGCAGGAGTTTCGTCGATGCGATACGAGGCTAGGAGTAAGAATACCACATGAGATGGATTAAATGAGACTGACCCACGTACGAATGCGACAGCGAACCAGCCTTAGATCGGCAGACAGATCTTTTGATTACCTCGGGAAGGACGCAGGAGATAGAAGCCGGCTTGTGAGACAGGAAGTTAGGCAGCAGGAAGGAGAAGCATTGTCAGCCAAAGGAGCGGACGAGGAGGGAGTAGCACGCACAGTGAATGGCATCCTTCAGATTCCTGCACAAGCCCTCATCAATATGAATTGCCAGAGAGCCCGTTAGTACCGCTAGATGGCGCGTCTTTGCCATCCAGCCCATCTACATCTCCTCTCATGGTGCCGATTGGTCGATGTCCACTGTGCGAGTCAATCCACCTCGTGTAGGCCCTGGAAACGAACAAATACTCAACTTTGGATGTCCTACATTGGATTGAGTAAACTTACGGCCATGCCAAACCCTTCAAACCCTCCGTGCGCGCCCTTCTTTGGCCGATAACCCCAGAATCGTGTATTTCCTTGTCGGTGGGTTCCTGCGAGGGTGGTTTGGCCCCAAAACAGGCCTAGAGCGCGCCTATGGAGGTAAAAAATGGTTTGAGTTTGAGTTGGGAGCGGAAGGGGCGGGGAGTCGGCAGAAAGAGTCCGGTATAGGGTAGAGGACGGAGGCAAACGCGAGATGTCACGTGTTACTGTCACGCGCAAACATGAACACACACCGGTCGAACCTCCGTAAAAAAAGGACGCGTGAGGGTCTAACCGCGACGCAGGGCCCCCGACGCAAGTATAAGCTCCTGAAAAAAAATTCTCCCTCCCGAGATCCTCATTAAAACGAGTTTTGGCGGCATAAATTGCCCTCACAGCGGAAACAAGTTTCTCGCCAAGAAAGAAGTAAGTTCTGCCGGTTGATTTCAACTCCCAAATGCTGGGAAGCACCAAAATTTCCGAGAAAAGCAATTATAATCCACATCGTAGTACAACATTGTTCGACACTGCAAGGGAATAATACAGAACCATAATAATTTACTATCTATCGAGTTTTTGAGCGTGTCCCGTAGTTAGACTTGATTGGCTCCTTCTTGACCGACGGTTCTCCCTTGGAAGGAGGAGTTTAGATGATGTAATTCTTGCATTCATTGAGAACTTACTTTAGGCTTCCGCTCGACAGCCTTGGCTTTCGGCTTTTCGAGTTTAACTTGTTTCTTGGGCCGCGGCTGAGATTCGTGGTTAGACGGCTAACAAGTAGCGAGCAGCTGCCCACCTCCTCGAAATCATCCACCGACAACGCGGTGCGCTTCTTGTCATTTGTTTGAGTCCGCTGATATTCGCGTTGAGCAGGGACAGGGAGACAATGAATCACTACTCACCTTAGAACTGCTGGCCGTGTTGCTTTGTTCGGGATGGAGGAATTCCTCGGCATCTTCGGAGATGAATCTGAGGCGTTTTAACGAGTTTTGCGGTGTCTAAGATCCACAATTAGTACGCTTAGAGTTTGTTGCTTCCCTGTCGAACCTCTCGTTTAACATGTTTGGGGTTCTAGGGCGTGAGATGAGTGTAAATCGAATGCTTCGCCACGGAACAAGAACTACGCACAGACTTGGGGGAGGGTGGCGGTACGTCGGCATCTTCGTCGTCTTCGGGGTGCATAGCTTCCCCATAGTCATTGCTCTCGTTGCGTACATCATCCGCCTCTGTCACGTCAATGTCAAGGTCCTCGGAAATGAGAAGATTTGCGGTAAAGGGGGTGAGTAGGAAGCATAAAAAAGTCTCCAGGTCTACGAGATTCGAAGTCTCGTCGTATGCGTCAAAGAGGCGAGGGTTTGCGAGGACAATATCGTGCAAAGTTTCGAAAAGTGAGTGCTGAGAGATTCCTCGTGCTTGGAAAACATATCGAGGAGGCTCGCGTTGATGATAGACTGGCCCTTCGGACCGTAGCTATGCCATATCAGCCGAGAAGCATTTGAGCGACGAACTCGAACTCACTAGCCGCATCGTCGTCCCAAGATTGCATACGTGAAGCTGACCTTGGACGTTGAATTTGAAAAATGGAAAATACGCCCTCCAATGTTAGAACGAAAGTTTCTCCACATGACGGATTTTTCGAGAACAGTTGGGTCTTGAACCATATCATAGAGGGTTTGGGCGAACTTGTGGATCCGTCGAGGGAGACCAGCGAAATCAGGGCTGGTATTCCAACAATTGTCAATTGCACTTCGTTCTAGCGTACCGATGGTCTTTTCTTGAGTGATCGCAGCGCAGATTTGCAGCTCTAGAGGTTCAACGCCCTCCCCTCGGGGTCCAACTTTAGTGATTAGTTCATCGCGTCGCCTGAAGAGAGATGACAAGCGTTTGTTAGGCGTAGCAGGAATTTCTTCGTCGCAGACATAACACCAGGAAGGAAGATCCGAGTCAGAAGTGGGGTAATAGGATGACTTGGGGTACAGTGCGGCGGACAAGGATGAGGATGAGGAATTATTTTTGCTCTGTGGTAATATTAATGTCCGATGGAATAGAGAAGGTGGTGAAAAGACCTTGTTATGGCCGCCAGACTTTTTGTTATTTGAGTTCGGGGGCTGCAATTGTCACGATGAATATTAATTTTTGGAATCACCGCATACGTACTTTGCCTTGTGCTTTCTTCTTCGTAGGAGCTTCGTCTGCTGTAAACTCGTCTTCGTCTTCGTCAAACTTTCGGTGCGTCGAGGGGCGGGGCTGCCGTTGCTAGGATGTCAGATATTATTTACTACGATCACCGCATACGCACTTTAGCACTTGTACTGGATTTCTTCCTCTTCGGAGGTTCGTCCTCTTCAGACTCGCTTGCGTCGTAATCGTCATAGTCGGCAGGCTTGGGTTGCATCGATGTTAGATACTATTCATTAAAATCACCGCATGCGCACCTTGGCCGTGGGCTTGTGCTTTTTCTTCTTGGGACGCTCCTCCTCGTCGTCATGGACCGATCCAGCCTCCACTTCCGAGTCATCGAGTTCCTCGCCTCCACGCCCTGGCATCCCAGACTCCGCTAGCGCCTCGAGATTGAGATCTCTCTGGCGTCTACCCTTTATGTTAAGGAGGTAGCCAGAGATCATCTCCCGCGCGGGCCAGTGGCCTTCGAACCGTTTGAAGTAAGGTGCCACCTTCCCAATCTGAAATAAATCAGCCATCGAAATGCGGCGGGAGGACAGATGACGCACCTGAATAATTGCTTTTTCCAAGAGAATCTTGTCTTGGTGCGAAATCGTTTTGTTTACTTGCAGATACTGATGTACCTGATCCTTGACAATGCGCTTTGAAGCGGGATTAGGGCACATCTGATCGGGAGTTTTAAGCGGTACATACATATAAGCGGTTGTACCGTGCGGCGTCGTCGGAGAGCAGCATCTCTTCTTGGAGGTTATAACCGGAAGCACGACCCGCCTGCCTCTTTGGTCGTGGGATAAGCCGTTTGGACTTGGAAGCCGCATTGGCACGCGCGATCTGTTCTTGCAGTTTTGCTGAGCCCAATTTCAGGCACTGTTGCAATCGTAGAGTGGCAGCAGACCTATCATTTGTTTTTGCTTTTCAATTTCCTCGTGCATATCGTGCATTTGCTCAGCGTGGTTGGTCTTGCCTCTGCGGACCATGGTGGCGGAAGAGAAGAGAAGGAGAGTGAGGGTCACGTGACTGTGACCTGTCGCGATCTGTCAATTTCGACGCGCCAAATTCTGAGACGAAAATGGTTTGCTCCTTTTTGGGCGTGTATTTTTCAAGCTTCCCAACTTGTTGATTTTGGCTCCGAGGCTATAGTGTGCTGAGGAGAATGATTAAATTTTGAGAGTTGAACCGCAAGTGCTTTACAATTAAGTTTCAATCCAACTGGTTCGTTGTTGTAGGTTATATGTGTTGTATGTCAAGAGTTCAGATCTAAGAGTCTCACTAGACCGATCTCTTCAGACTGAAGAGAACGGCCTACGGCACCTACAATATGCATCACCTCCATGAACCAAACACCGCATCGAGTTCCCATCAGGTCACACCCTGGCCGCCAGGGTGTGACTGCGTGACTGGATGTGAGGTACTAACTACAACAATATGGTGGCCAAATTGAACTGCGAAACCTCTGGAAAAGAAGCTCAACTTGTTACAACTGAGAAGTGCAGGTAGACATTTTGCAGAACTTTGGTTGAATCAGATCACATCACGGCGCAAAAAAATCATTGCGGTCGGGGCTCATCTAGCTAAGAAAAACTGGGCATGGGAGGTGGTTCATATATCCCCCCATAAGGCTTTCAGAACCTCAGAACTTGCCCCTGAGATACAACAATTTTTTTTTTCTTCTTCGAACGTTGTGTAATTGTGTTTGGTTCACCTCACGTGCGCCAAAAAATTCATTGCGGTAGGGGGTCGTCTAGCTAAGGAAAAGTGGTCATGACAAGGGGTTTATATATGCCCCCTTCAGGCTTGGAGAGCCTCAAAAGCTGCCCCAGAGTTACAATGATCCTGGGGTTCACTTTTGAACTATGTTTAGCCGTATTTGGTTCGCGCAAAAGGATTCATTGCGGTAGGGGGTCGTCTAGCTAAGGAAAACTGGTCATGACAGGGGGATTATATATGCCCCTTCAGGCTTTGAGCGCCTCAAAAGCTGCCCCAGAGACACAATAATCTTGGAATTCACTTTTGAACTATTTTTACCCGTAGTTGGTTCACATCACGCGCGCGCGAAAAAATCATTGCGGTAGGGGGCCGTCCAGCTAAGAAAAATGGTGCATTGGATATGCTTCATAGATGACCCCATGAGGCATTAAGAGCCTCAAAACCTGCACCGGAGTTCCAACGACCTTGTGGTTCACCACCTTTCGAAATTTGGTTCACATCACGCAGGTGGGGAAAAAAATCTTTGCGGTAGGGGAGGGGATCGTCTACCGAGGAACTGTGCTTGCTTTCTGGAGTAAATCCTTCACGTCTCGTCAAAGGGAAATATTAGCTCACTTGCCATAAGCCATACTCATCACGTAAGTGCTCCCTGAGTAATCTGTTGGGACACACCAAATTTCGACTGTCCAAAAAGAAATAAGTGATTCAGGCTGCATCGGGTATATATGACTATTATTCTCCCTCTGGGTCTTCTTCCTCTGCGTCCGCCTCTATAAATCGGGGCCGAATGAGCCCACCAGTGCGGTCCACTAGTGCCCATCTTCCCCTCGTTTGTATCCTTCCAACCACCGCAACCACCGACTGCAGATCCGTCACCAATAACGATGTGAACCCGTTATGGTTGGTAATTTCGAGCGATGCATCCTGGCCCTTGGTGTTCTTGCAAGGGGTTATAACAGCAAGCAGACGGCGCTTTCCTGCCAGCGAGTCGAACACCGCGGCGCAAGGCAGATCGCACACCAAAATGCACTCCAGCCGACCATAGAATATCTGGACTTGCCACTCATCTCGCTGAGTTCGTCGCACCTGAATCTCGTACTATCACATCATTGAGTTGCAGTTGGAACCGATGGACGAAAATTACCACGCACTCGGATAAAGGACATGTCTCGTTTGGGGGTTGAGCCAGTGCCGGAGGCAGATGCACTTCGGAACGAGTCGCCGTCGCGAATCTGTAGTTTACCCCAGCTCGGCATCACCTCGGGTAACAAGGATAAAAGATCCTTTTGGCGGCGACCCAAGAACTGCGAAAAATAACGAGCTATCTGGATGCGAACCTCTGTGTTGGGAATGTGATTCTGCTTGTATGGTACTTTGAGAATTGCCTGAGGGTCTGAGTTTGAAATGAGATGTTTGGACGAGAGATAAGTAACCAGAACTTACACTCGTCATATACAGTGCCCGTCCGAGTCTCCTTTGAGCGCGTCACACTGGGAAGCTCGTCTTCAAGGCACCTAATGTGCCCCACTAACCCCTCTAGTTAGAGGCTGAAGGTGGGGGGGGGGTTCAGCCTCTAACTAGAGGGCTTAATGCGATTTCACGGGAATCTCTTATATCCCTTATGTGGGGGACTTAGGAGATCGCCCAAGGCCGTCCACCAACTACGGCAGGTGGTGGCCACTACCTCTACGGCGGCCACCGCCCTCCCCGCCGCCCTCCCCACCGTCTTCATTGCCTGTCGCCGCCGCCGTCGTCACCACCGACTCCGTCCCCAGCGCCACTGCCATCACAGGTGCGCGCTGCCATCAAACCGCCTCCCCCATCACATCACCCATCAACAACACGTCCCGCACGTCACACCGCCACTCCCGCACATCACCCCGACGCCCCCGCCCGCCGTCCCGACCCCCGACCCCGACCTTATAAAAAAAAAAAAAAATCTATTTGTTTCTTTTGACGTTCTATCGTAATGTTATTGTTTTCTACATGATTCAATGAGACGTACAAAACATGGCATGGCGGAGGGAGTCCACCAACTTCCTGTGAAAAAGCCAGCCCGCCGTCCGGAATGCATGGCCTAAAAAAATGGCGCATCTGACAACGGGGTCCATTTCCAAGTGATTGTATCATAAGGGGTACAACAGCGTCCATACCGTACAAGATCGAGCAATATGTCCACCAACTTCTTGTGTCCACCAACTTCCTGTGTCCACCAACTTCTCTGTACTATACACAGCACGAACATCGCTATGGTCTGTCCTCCTCTGCGCCATTCCCATCCTCAGCGACATTCAGAACCGTCTCAAAGCCGACATCGGTGTCTGCCTCATCGACGTCCGGCTTACATTTGTTTGTTGACGTGTGCATGTGTTGGATAATCATCTAACTCCCTTCAAGGCCACCACCACCACCCGACCACCTCACCCAACCAGAGGACCCGGTAAGCCCCTCTCCTTGCCTCACCCCATCCTTCTTGCCACACCCCGGGGAGTGCGTTGCGTTGAGCTCAAATTGGGCGCCGCATCGCCGGCTGCTTGCCTCTGGGTGTTTAAGCTGCAGAGGTGTGTGTGCCCCCACTAGGCCTCCTTTCACTCAATCCTCACACCTACTCCGTTCATTTGCACCGCGCTAACTGCAGTTCACAGGCATGCTTTGGTCCTGGCATCTAGAAAAGTGAGCTGTCCACCAACTTCTCGGGCACGTACTCACATATTCCTCTAGACGCAAAGCGGGCGCGTTTTTGCCAAATTCTACTAGGCCACCATCTTTTCAATCCTCACACTGTTTGCTGCTGCCGTCTGCGTTATCCGACAACCGGCAAGACACCGAACCTGAGGACTCTGAGCCTTACCTCAACACCTCGGATTCGGACACCACCATCGCAACCACTGATACAAAAGCTGCCAGTCCCACCCCTCCTCCGCCCCGAAGAACAAGAAGCGCAGCGGCAGCCCTGTGCCGCCCCCGTCGTCATTGCGGGCTTTGAAGTGCCCGCATCGCGCAGCAACCATATCCAGTGTCGCCCAAAAGGGATCCGAGAGGTGGTGGTCATCTCTGCCGGGCATGCGGTACGCCCTGCTGCATATCTCAAGCACACGGCGGCGGGATGGAATGTGGGTGCTGATCTGTGTCCACCAACTTCCTCTCAGCCAGGGCCGGCCCCTCGTCGACGCGAAGGGGCGCATCTTTACCGTGCTCGCCGAGGACCTCTCACAGCTCATCCGCATTGGCTTCACGCAGATCCACTGGGATGGAATGTGGGTGCCGATCTGCGTCCACCAACTTCCTGTCCACTAACTTCCTCTCAGTCAGGGCCGGCCCCTTGTCGACGCGAAGGGGCACATCTTTGCCGTGCTCATCGAGGACCGTCTCACAGCTCATCTGCATTGGCTTCACGCAGATCGACTGGGATGGAATGTGGGTGCCAATCTGTGTCCACCAACTTCCTGTCCACTAACTTCCTCTCAGCTAGGGCCGGCCCCTCGTCGACGCGAAGGGGCGCATCTTTTCCGTGCTTGCCGAGAACCTCTCACTGCTCATCCGCATTAGCTTCACGCGGATCCACTGGGATGGAATGTGGGTGCTGATCTGCGTCCACCCACTTCCCGTCCACTAACTACCTCTCAGTGGCACATCTTTGCTGGCTCGCCAGTCAACCTGATACCCCTGCCTACGTCCCGCGCATTCGACCTGCTCGCTATGTTGACAACGACTTCATGGCTGAGGCGGACTTGGCCGAATCAAACCCTGAAGAATACCGGGAGAATTTAGCGAGCAAGGAAGCCCGTTGGGTGATGGGTGTTGGTTTATGGAGTGCATTCAATGAGCTAGTAGAACTGGCAGAGCTTGTAGAAGCAGCACAATAAACAACCGTTCCATGATTAAGAAGTTGGTGGACCAAAGACTGAAATACTTTAAGCCCTTGAGTACAGCACGGATCTGATCTACTGCAGGACTTTCTATTCATGAGAGACCCGTGTTGCTGCAAATTATCAGGCAGCTAGCACATCTGGGGTGGACTCGAGAGGGAGGAAGTTGGTGGACACGCTGCGCGTTCAGAGTGAGTACAGCACAGATCTGAGTTACTGCCGGAATTTCTATGCATGCAAGACTCGTTCATGCAAGTTATCAGGCAGCCAGCGCACCTGGGATGGAAGTTGAACCAGGTTTAATGTACGGGAAGTTGGTGGACACAGGAGGGAGTTGGTGAACACGGTGGGTTTTTGCCAATGTTCAAATATGACGAGATAGCTAAGGCACTCACTCACTTTATAGTCATAGAAGACACGTTGACCCCAACTACCAGGCCCCAAACACGTTTTGGGCAAAAGTTTAAGCGCGTTTAATTTAACAGACACATCGTGTTCATCTTCTCATTCTAGCCTATTCACACGTCCTAAACTATGTTAACATGTTGGATTTCACTGCAGTGACCCCTCAGTCCATCACAACGCTACACAAAAAAGTCATACCAACCTAAGTGGATTTCAGTGTTAGTCCAACCGAGTTTTGGGAGACGATGAGATATTACAAGTCCCGGGATTCAAGTTCAATACAAACACCTCAGAAGGACCTCATATCATTAAGTAAGCTTGGTGAACATCCTACAGCAACGTGGACCCCCGGGGAAGTGAGAAATGGCATCAAAGTTCAACGATGGGAGTTGGTGGACGGGTAGTTGGTAGACGGTGACCGAATTCTTTGGAATCGGTGGCCCCCTCGTTGAACTCTGCTGTAGCATGAGTATTCATATCCTTAACTAAGCCTGCCGAGCATCCCACAGCGACATGGTCCCTCAGGGAAGTGAGAAACGACGCCAAGGTTCAAGGAAGGCAGTTGGTGGACGGGTAGTTAATTCCTTGGAATTGGCGGCCCCTCATTAAACTCTGCTGTAGCATGAGTTTTTATATTGATAGGTAAGGCCTGTGAACATTATATAGCAACGTTGACCCCCGGGATGCGAGAAATGGCGCTAAAGTTCAAGGAAGGGAGTTGGTGGACGGTAGTTAATTCGGCGGCCCCCTCATTAGAATCCGGTAGCATGAGTATTTATATCATTGACTAAGCCTGCTGAGCATCCCACAGAGATGTGGACCCCCGGGGAAGTGAGAAACGGTGCCAAGGTTCATGAAAGGCAGTTGGTGGACAGGTAGTTAATTCTTTGGAATTGGCGACCCCTCGTTAAACTCTGCTGTAGCATAAGTTTTTACATTGATAGTACAACAGGGCGGGCCTACTGTACAAGATCAAGCAATATGTCCACCAACTTCTTGTGTCCACCAACTTCTTGTGTCCACCAACTTTCTGTGTCCACCAACTTCTCTGTACTATAAACTAGTGCTGTCCAGATATGATATTGATATGACTTTTTCCGTATCATATTATAACAATATCATATCATGGTGGTTAGGTTCATATCGTATCTGTAACATATTATCACATATTATTACGCCATATTATGATATATTATGAATATATCAAGAATATACTTTTTACATGGGTCAACTGCCCTGCACCTGGGGACTTTTGACTGGGGTGGGCTGCACATCGGCTTCTGGCCTTCCCAAATGCCTCTGCAGATGCTATACTTGACTTTGGACCCTCAACTTGCTTTTATACAGAGACTTTGAAATTTTGAACCACGTAAAACTGAAGATTCTCACGGTTGTTGATCCTCAACCTAAGCCATGAGTTGCGAAAACACAGGTAATTTCATCCTGGTATGGGTGGCTCTATGCCTAAGAAAGATCATAAGGATGACTTGTCACCAAAGTGTCCTCGTCGGTGACTACATCTCAGGCATAATATGAAAATAATATGCATAATACGGGCCTAGCGTATCGTAACATATCAATATCATATCCTAACATATCCAGGTCGTATTATTATGTTGAATTGGCCCAAGGCCCGTATCATATCCATATTATCATAAAGATATTAATATTATAACATTCCATAACATATTCTTGGACAGCACTACTATAAACGGCACGAACATCACTATGGTCCGTCCTCCTCTGCGCCATTCCCATCCTCAGCAACGTTCAGAACCGTTTCAAGGCCGACATCGGTGTCTGCCTCATTGTTGTCCGGCTTATTTTTGTTTGTTGATGTGTGTGTGTGTTGAATGTTGACTAACATCTGACTCTCTTTAAGACCACCACCACCGACCACCTCACCCACCAAGACGACTATGTAAGCCCTCGCCTCGCCTTGCCTCACCCCGTTCTTCCTGCCGCACCCGTTCTTCTTGCCGTACCCCGGAGAGTGTGTAGTGCTGAGCTCAAATTGGGCTCCGCTACTCGCCCCTGGGCGTTTAAGCGGCAGAGGCGGGTGTGCCCCCACCAGGCCCCTTTCACTCACTTCTCGTGCTTACCCCGTTCGTTTGCACCGCGCTAACCGCAGTTCACAGGCATGCTTTGGTCCCGGCATCTAGAAAAGTCAGCTTGTTAGGATTTAGCGTTTTACGAGCGTAAGTCAGTAATCAAATACTGATGTCGTGAGTGATGTTTTCGTGAGTTTTGTGAGTTAGTCGTAAATCGTAAAGTGTGTCGTGAGTCGTAAGAGGATATCTGAATAGTTCAGATGCGAGGGATTCGGAAACTCTCAATGCGAGTGGTCTCAAACTTAAATCAAACAACAGGTAACTCCAGATCCTATGGGCTGTTAAGCTAGGAACTGGTTTGAATGCGCTATGGACCCTACGGTTAGCAGATTCGGCAAGAGTGACTACTATCCTATGGACCCTACGGTTAGGAAGTAGGTGAATTAGCTATGGACTCTACAGTTAGCCTTTTCGGAGTTGTATGCAGAAGTGCTACGTTGTGGATTGATGTAAGAATGGATGCCTTCACATGAGGACAGGCTCTCAGTTATATACTAAGGTTCTGGTTTCCAGAACCTTCTACATAGGTTTGGAATCTTCATGTATAGTACTAGAAGATTCCATGGAATGTTGGAATATTGTTCCAGGAAGTTCTATAGGTGTTCTAGAATATTCTTGGACAATCTGAAGAATGTTCTAGACACTATGAGAAGCACTACTGCAAAGGAAAAGACTACATAGAATGGCTGTGTATCAACCATAAGGGTTGACACTTAATGAGCGTGGGAGAAACAGGTTTTAAAGTACAGAACAAGGTTGCACAAAGGTAATCTGATGGTATTGATCTCCGATCAGATATTGATGTGTTAAGCTTTTAGAGTCGTTCAGAAGCTTAACTTGGACTAGCAATTCGGTTGAGACACCGAAACCATAGCTGAGAAGTGTGGCTTCGCTCGTGAATCAAGAGATGAGATTTATGGGGATAAATAGGAGAAGTAATCCCAGATTACCAAGATCCCTAACACAGCTGTCCACCAACTTCTCAGGCACGTACTCACATATTCCTCTAGACGCAAAGCGGGCGCGTTTTTGCCGAAATCTACCAGGCCACCACTTTTTGATCCCCACACCGTTTGCTGCTGCCGTCTGCGCTGAATCCGACAACCGGCAAGACACCGCTCAACACCTTGGATTTGGACGCCACCATCGCAACCACTGATACAGAAGCTGCCGGTCCCACCCCTCCTCCGCCCCTGAAAAACAAGAAGCGCAGCGGCGGCCCTGTGCCGCCCCGTCGTCATTGCGGACCTTGAAGCGCCCGCATCGCACAGCAACCACATCCACCATTGCCGCAAACGGATCCGGGAGGCGGTGGTCATCTCTGCTGGGCATGTGGTATGCCCTGCTGTATATCTCAAGCACACGGCGGCGGGATGGAATGTGGGTGCTGATCTGCGTCCACCAACTTCCCGTCCACTAACCTCCTCTCAGTCAGGGCCGGCCCCTTGTCGACGCAAAGGGGCGCATCCTGGCCGTGCTCATCGACGACCGTCTCACAGCTCATCCGCATTGGCTTCACGCAGATCCACTGGGATGGAATGTGGGTGCCGATCTGCGTCCACCAACTTCCTCTCAGCCAGGACCGGCCCCTCGTCGACGCGAAGGGGCACATCTTTGCTGTGCTCGCCGGTTGACTTAACAACCCCAACTATGCCCCTGCTGTCACCCACGCATTCGACCTGCTCGCTATGTCGACAACGACTTCATGGCTGAGGCGGAGTTGGCTAAATCGAACCCGGAAGAATATGTCGGCTTTGAGACGGTTCTGAACGTCGCGGAGGATAGGGATGGTGCGGAGGAGGGATCATAGTGGAGGGAAGTTGGTGGACATGAGAAGTTGGTGGACATGGGAAGTTGGTGGACATGTTGCTTGATCTTGTACAGTAGCCACACTTTTGTACCCCCTGACTATACATTCACTTCAAAATGAACCCATTGTCGGACACCCTATTTCTGTAGGCCGCATGCCGGACAGCGGGCTGCGTTTCTCACTGGAAGTTGGTGGACTCCACCATGTCATGTTTTGCAGAATACACCGTGTTTAATCATATAGAAAACAATAAAACTACGATAGAACGTCAAAAGAAAAAAATAGAAAAAAAAAATTAATAAGGTCGGGGTCGGGGGTCGGGACGGCGGGTGGGGGCGTCGGGGTGATGTGCGGGAGTGGCGGTGTGACGTGCGGGACGTGTTGTTGATGGGTGATGTGATGGAGGAGGCTGTTTGATGGCAGCGGCGCTGGGGACAGCGGCGGCGGCGACGACAACGGCAGTGACGACGACGGCGGCGGCGACAGGCGATGAAGACGGCGGGGAGGGCAGCAGGGAGGGCGGTGGCTGCCATAGAGGTAGTGGCCACCGCCCGCCGTAGTTGGTGGACGGCCTTGGGCGATCTCCTAAGTCCCCCACATAAGGGATATAAGAGATTCCCGTGAAATCACATTAAGCCCTCTAGTTAGAGGCTGAACCCCCCCCACCTTCAGCCTCTAACTAGAGGGGTTAGTGGGGCACATTAGGTGCTTCAAGGTCGTATCTAACACTCAGCTGTTCCAGGCAAGCCATGCGCAGGATATTGTTGTTGAGATTCGCCCAGGGTAAGCTCTTGGAGCGCAATCCCGCCTGCAGAACGCCGCAGTAGCGCTCCATGAAAAACTCCCAGGTCGTCCACAAGGGTCCACAAAATAACAAATCATCGGGAACGTGGAGAAGACCATGGATCGTGAGGGTGCAAACGCGCAGCCGAGCTTCGTCGTACTGATAATAGTATCTATGAGAATATAAGCATCGGAAGCAGAGGCGGGAAAGGCGCACTTACTCCTCATATTGTTGAACCCACTTGATAATCTTGAGTCGAAGGGTATGAATCCCATCGTGAGTAACGGTGAACCGCAGGCAAAATTTGATAATATCTGCGAAGTCGCAGAGATGTTTGTGGTATTTGCGATCGGGAAATCGTCCCTCAAGGAGGATGGGGGCAAGGTACACAAACCAAAAGCACCATGCCTCGGCAGTGTAGTAGGAGGGGTTGCTGCCAAGAACACGAACGAACTGTGCGGGGATATGTTGAACTGCGTCAGCTGTCTCCTGCCAGATGACCTCCCAGGTTGCGTCGGGGATTTCGTAATCGGTGTTGCCGGTATCAAGCCCTTTGTAGTGTCCGCTCCATAGCTTCACAAGGTTTGGAACATCGTTCTCAAAAAATAAATGCATCCCATCCCAGGGTCGTGATTTCGGGAATGGGAGACAGCCAACGCGGCGCAGAGCCGGACGACCTTTGATTCCATGAAACTTGGCGAGCTTCTCTCGGGCAGCGGCTGTCTGGCAATCATTTAGCTTTTCAACCACTTCCTCCAAGTCCTCCGGGGTTCGCAAAGGCAAGGCCTCGGGATCCCAGAAGCGCCCATTTGGCCACGTCAACGGAACGTAGTACACCTTCTCGCCATCGGTAATGTTTCGAACACCCTTGATCTTGCAGCTGCGACATGGTGAGAAGCTGTTGTGCCCTTTGAGATTAAGGGACTTCTCGATAGCGATTATGTCGCCCATCTCGAATATGTTGTAGCCGCGGAGAGTAAACTCAGATCGGGTCGTACCGTCGAATGCGCGGACACCATAGGCTAGTTGGGCGCATTCATCGTCGTAGGGAATGAGGAAGCTATGGACGTCATGTGGTGGATGAGGGCCAGGGATGACGCCGAGGGACATCAAGCCGCCGTCAAGATGGGTGCGAATCTCCGGTGTGATGCAGTAATTTTGTACCACGATGGGGGTGGCTGAAGGTCCTCCGCGATTTCTCTTGAAAAGAAGGTACGAGTCGGTGGATACACCAAGGCAAACATTGTACTTGCCAGAGAAGTATTTGTATGGAAGTGTTTTACCGTCCACGACGACGTTCTGTGTGCATAGAGTGCGATAATGCTCGCCGTCGAACACATCAGAGATGACCCCAGGCTCATGAACATAATTGTGGCGGTAAAGAAGTTGTTGGGCAGATTTTGGATTGAGGAAAAATCCCTTCAGTCGAGGAATGATTGGGACATAACAAAACATGCGGCGGGGTCTGCCGCTGGGAGAAAGGCGCTTTTCACCGCAATATGGGCACTCTATGAGGGCGGAGAATGCGCCTGTGTATGCTGCGCACGAATCCACACAACACGGAATGTATTGCAGCTCTACGCGGGAAAGAAGGGCCATGCGATGGAGCATCACCCATTCCGAGCTTAGCTCGAGCTTATGCGCAAAGCTGTACACCAATTGATTATAAGCGGTCCTCGGCATTTTGGAAACCATTTTTAGTTTGAATCCGCGGATATCATCCCGGTCTTGCTCGGTCAAGATCAAGTTTCCTGAGCATGAAGCAGGGTAAGCAGGGTATTATTGTGTGGAGAACAAAATCGAACGTACGATCATCGTAGAGTTGTGCTTGCTGCTCAGGACCTAGCATCTCGTCCAGCTTTTCAACCATTTCTTCGAGGCTAACGGTACCGGTACCGCACCTTGGAAGGACACCCAAGAGCTCTATGCGACAATCGACTCCATCCAGGACGGTCAGGCGCCGTGGAAAACCTACAATCTTCGCTATACGGGGCCCCTTCCTCCCGGACAACCACCCAAATGGATGACTCAATCATACGAGCTCTGCACTCGCGATACGCGCCAACTTTTACACAACCAGCTTGGCACGGCTGCATTCAAGGATCATGTCGACCTCATTCCTTACCGCCAATTCAATCATACTGGTCGCCGTGTCTGGTCGAATCTAATGTCCGGGGACTGGGCATGGTCCCAAGCTGTAAGTTTGGTCGCTCCTTCTATGCGTACAAACTAATCCCATTCATTTTTCTAGGATAAGATTGCTGTGGATCCACGGACACATGGAGCGACCCTCGTTCCCGTCGTTGCTGGAAGCGATGAGACAACGGTCTCGGTCGCAACGGGCCATCAGCAGTATCATCCTGTCTACATTTCCCCCGGAGTCCTCAAGGGGCCCGCGCGGCGTGCACATGGCAACGGGGTTTTACCAGCGGCGTTTCTGCCGATTCCAAAGAGTCAATTCTCCGCTTTGTTGATTAATATTCCACTAACCTTCTTCATTTAGCCAGCAAAAAGCACCGCTCAAAGCCGGCGTATCAGACATTCGTGCGCCAGATGTATCATGCGTGTCTCGCCCAGGTATTCAAGCCGCTGAAACCTGTGATGACGATTCCCGAGGTTGTAACTTGCCCCGACGGCCACTTCCGCCGGGTGATTTATTCTCTTGGGCCTTACATCGCCGATTACCCAGAGCAAGTGTGGCTTACGATGATAGTCCAAAACTGGTGCCCCACGTATGCTCTCTCTTCTAATCGGTCTTGCGGTCGCTAACTGTATGCAGATGTGATGCTCCACCAGATGAGCTCGATGCCGAAGGTGCTCGTCCCCGCACGCAGGCCATGACCGAGTTTTTAATTACTCAATTCGACCCCGGGATTTTGTGGGATGATTTTGGCATTCGCGCGGACGTCGTAGTGAGTTGAAAGCTCTCACGCTGCTACATCTGATTCCTGACTCCCCAATTTGTTTAGCCTTACACGTCGTTTTTTCCCCGAGCTGATATTCATGAGCTCATTTGCGGTGATCTTTTGCACCAAATAATCAAGGGCACCTTCAAGGATCACCTGGTGTCCTGGGTCAACGAGTACCTCCATCTCACTCACCCGGAGAAGAGGGCGCTAGAAATTATCGCAGATATTGACCGCCGGTGCGCTCGATGTTCCCTCGCGATCGGGACGTGCGCTGACTAAATATGCTTACAGATTATTTGCCGTCCCCGACTTCCCTGGTTTGCGGCGGTTTCCCGACGGCCGCGACTTCAACCAATGGACCGGAGATGATTCTAAGGCGCTCATGAAAGTCCGTGCCCACACCAACGGTTCTTACAACGTTATTTATTGAATTGCAGATATACCTTGGCGCCGTTGCGGGCTACTTGCCCTCAGACATGCTCAAATGTCTCTCAGCATTCATGGACGTCTGTTACCTCCTCCGACGCAACAGCATCTCCGCCGACGACCTCTTCACAATCCGTGACACTCTCAATCTATTCCACCACTACCGCGACATATTTATTGAATCTGGAGTCCGTGTCGACATTTCCTTACCACGACAACATTCCCTCTGTCATTATCCCCACTTCATACAGTTCTTTGGCGCCCCCAACGGCATCTGCTCCTCCATCACCGAGTCGAAGCACATCAAAGCCGTGAAGGAGCCATGGCGCCGCTCTAGCCGCTTCAATGCCTTGCCTCAAATGCTTACGACAATATCCCGACTCGATAAAATGGCGGCGGCGTTGGGCTCTTACCGTGCGCGTGGGATGCTCGTCGGAACCACCTCCTCATATACAGTTATGGTATCTGCGGGACATCAGCCTCAAATCGCAGCGGCGGCGGCCGTGAACGGCGACAACGATGATGACGATGCCGTCAATCATGGCCCCAAGACTCTCTCCTTGGTCGACCTGCCGCTAGCAGTAAATACCGGTGCGTTTCCTGAGGTCTAACTGCTGCAACGTCTCTCATTCCTCATCAGCTCGTGAATACCCTAAAGAGCTGGTGGCTCTTGCGGCGGACATCCACCAGCCCCGCTTTCCCGCCCTTTTTCGCCGTTTTCTCCACGACGAGATCCACGGGCCCGGGGATGATGACGTTGATAGGGCGTGTACCTAAACATGCATGAAAACTACTAAGTTTTCTTCGATTCTCGACCTATACTCAGGCGAAGTGAGACTAGAACTGAGGGAATATGTTCTCCTCGGAACAATATTCTACACCGCTTATGGTCGAAAGCCAGCAACTAACAAGCACTTTGGAGCCCAACTGAGAGCCTTAACAGGTGTCTTAGTTCAGCTCTATGGTCTACCGCTGGGCTCCGGGAGTTGGTTTACCACCAGACTCTTTGAGTACCGAGGTGATCAAGAGGAACTACTATGGTCTTGGCGGCTGAGCGCTACTAGCGGTAGCCTCATTGAGATACGGGATTTGAACCACAAACCCTACCTTAGGGTTAGGATCCGGCCAACGGTTGGACCTATAAATCGAAAGGAGTAACATCAAAGATTTGATACAAATCTCCCCAACGGTAAGACCAAAGGGAGTTGGAGAATGATACAGCCAACCGTTGGACAAGTTTTCCTCGGCCAACCGTTGGCTTCGACAAAGTGCCCACAACGGTAGACGGCTGGACCCGTCCTTGGCACTCCAACGGTTGAAGTTTGAGTCGGACGGTACTAACCGGAGCATCGGCCGCCGGTTGGGCTATTTATAGATATCTGGCTTAGTGGCTAGCCATTGGTGGCTGTGCAACCTGACGGTAGAGACCCGCCTGCAGTATGAACATAGAAAGAAGGCTCCACCGTCAGGACAGTCTGACGGTAGGACTATTTTTAGACAAGATATATGATAATGGGCGACTTTACGGGCCGAACCTCTTATGGTTGGACCACCTTAGAGCCAGCCGCCAGTTGGTCTATTTATAGCCTACTGGCCCAACGGTCAGCCGTGGCTGTGCAACTCAACGGTAGGACCCGCCCATGGTAAGAGTGCAGGAAAAAGCCTCTACCGTTGGAGCAATCCAACGGTAGGGCTTTAAATAGACAAGATGCAAGATAATGAGACTCTACGGTAGAGAACCTCATACGGTCGGACTCCCTCCTACGATACGGGTTGATCTAACCATTGATGGGAGATCGCCTGATGGCTAACCATGCCAACCGGAACAACAGAAAGCTAACGGTCGGATGTTCCAGTCGGAGATAAACCTTCTCTGAAGATGGTCTGCCGTCGGTCCTGGACCAGCGGTAAGTCACCCAACAGAGTCCTCTCGAGATAAAAGCTATATAAAAGACATTGGTTAATGGTCAACGGTAGGGAACTGCCAGCGGTCAGCAGCTGAACAGGATCCCAAGTAACCGCTAACCTTCGGGGTCACCGGGCCCAGACCACGATATGATATTCACGGGCCAGCGGTTGGCAACCAAAACTACCCACGGTTAGGAATACTCCAACCGCTATTGGACCGCTAACCACCAACCCACATGGCTCATCAATCACGACCTATCACACCATTCCGAACTCATTCCGAATATTTCCTTTTAGCCTATGCAGTTTGTATAAATACAGTAAAGTTACACCAATGTACCCCAGTGAATCCGGCCCCCAGCCGTTAGTACCTCAGAGGAAAGATAAGATATAAAATTAGATTTTGTTGGAAAGCAATAAGATAGGATAGAGGTGTGTACGTCTCCGCGCAACCGCCGCCTGAGCACAGCCGCCTAGCCAGCCGCTAGCCCTTAGAAGCCGTTGTTGCCGACCGGAAACTAGCCAACGGGATTTGTCTCCCCGCCGCTACAGAGTACCGTCAGTGAGAATAAAGGAAAGCCTCGACGAGTGTGTACGTTCCGTCTACTAGCCGCCGATCGAGCTTTGCTCTCTGCCGCCGCCATCGAGCTTTGCTCTGGCAATAGTTGAGGAAATAAAGGATAGCTCGACCTTTCGGTCTGCCGTTTGGCTACTCTGTGGCAAGAGTGGTCATCGTAGCGTTGCGAGTACACAATCTCCGCATTTTGTACTCGAGTTGAGTACTCTCAAACCATACAAACTTTCCTACGGGGGCCGCCACTACAGATAGAGATATTCAATCGAATTGAAACCCATTTGAACTTGTGTAACTTAGCCCACAGTCCACTTGTTGATAACACTTGAGAAAGCAACACTCTTGAGGGACGAGACGCCTGTCCTACTACCCCGAACTCACACACACGATTAGCTTTGGTTATTGGAGTTTGTGAGATTAGTTAGATTTGGTTGGTTTTTGGTTGGTGTTAGTTGAGTTCATAGCTCGCTGTACCGGTCTGACCGCCAGTCGATTGATTACACGGCTGCACCCGAGTGCACCGTTTCATCTGGAGCCCACCGCGAGGGGTGACAGGAGTCGTTGCTCAAGAATAAGACTTGTGGATTGTCACTACTTCGTTTGTGCAAGCCATTTTGTGGTTCATTCGCCCCTCCGGTAGCCCAAACCAGAGTATAAACCAAAAAGCCCTTACACCCCGTTGAGCCTTGCTCCGGAATCATATTTGGTCTTGCCGCCACAAAGTGCAACACCCGTTACATCGTCCTCGTAGTAACTCAGAATCGTCGGACTTGTTTCGACAAACCTCATACTCTGGCACTTGACTTGAGTCTAAAACAAATTCATTTACCTTACCGTTGAGCCTTGCTCCGGCCCCTCTCTGCTGTTACTGCTGGAATCCTCTATTGAAACTTGTCCCGTAAACCATAAATAAATAAATAAAACACCTTCACTTTGATAACCTGTCTACCGCTAGGATGACGGACGACTATGATTCAGATGATAACCGTGTACCGGAGGCGTATGAAAGGGATGCTCCGCATTTTGATGATACCCGCCCGGAGGAGCTCCTTGAGTTTCTTGAACACTTTGAACGGATGATGGAGATAGATAAAACCCCTGCTGGTGAAAAGAACGAATTTCTTGTCAGGTATACTGTGCTGGAGACGGGCAGACAATGGTGAGCATTTGATTCTTATTTAAAGCCATACACGGTGTTTAGAAAGGAACTGATACAGAATTATCCTTGCGCTTGGGAAGAATCCCGGGGGTCAGTACGCACATTTCATTCCACCCTCGACTCTTATGCCAACGGAAGCATTGAAATTTCCCACCGGAATAATCTGTTCAAACTGATAAGGGCACTAAGTGTTCAAGTCCAGAAATTGCTTGTACCGCCGGCTCGGTTATCCCACCGGGAAGCAATTCAAGGCTTACTGAGCAAACTTGAGCTGGAGTTCGAAGATAAAGTCAAGGAGTACTTGAGTGAGCAACGACTTGAAGCTGCTGCTTCTGAGTCTGAACTGGAGTTCAACTTTGACGAGTACAGTCGCACCACAAGGAAAATTGCAAATAACTTTGAGACCAGGCTGGATTATTCGGCCCGAGCCTTCTCAGATTGAACTGTATATCGATATCGGTGCCCTACCGGCACACGAATATGAGAAAATGTTGCCCTCACGGCCAGTAATGTATCTGGTGCTGCAGGAGCAACAACAATCGAAAAATTTGAAATGTGCTTCAGAAGTCAGCGGATGACTTGGTATGGTGTAAGGCCAGCGGTCAGCTACATCTGAAGTACAAGAGATACGTGTTGGCAGCGCTCCACTCTTGCCAATCCAGCATAAGATAGAAGAGCTGTGCTGAGGAGGCGAAGATTACTGAATGCCTTCCGAACGGGCATCCAGTAATCTTCGCTCTCCTGTCATGTTTCCGGGCTTGCGGGCCAGGTGCATACTCAGCAGAATGACAAAGAGAATGAAAATGAGCTAGGCAACTGCTTGCGGTGACCGTTGACCGTAGTACACAAGGATGTACAGAGTTCAGCCATGTTGAATTGAATTGTCAAGTCAACATTGAGTTTTGTATTTCCCCGCGGCCTGCATGCTTGAAAATCTGGCAGCCAATAAGGCGGTTTGGCTCCAGCCGATAGCCTATACCTGGCCGTACGGGTTCAGTTTGTACATGAACCCACAGTGCCGACAGGCTCAAAGAAAATGAAACTGGCACAAAACTTGCTAGCGGTCACCGCTGGTACCAAGGGCTGAAATGTTTGAATCAAAGTCAGCAGCGGACAGTTCCTTTAGCCAACGGCAACAAAACAACCGGCGGGGGCCGTGAAAATTGGTTCTTGCGGCCAGATCTCAACAACTTAGCCACCGGGAATGAACTTGTGTTTTTCCTTCCGGGTTGAGTTATAAAAATCTGGCGGCTATAAGGGCAACCTTCCGGGAAGTGGCTTGAGAATCCTAAGATCTCAACCGCTGGTCACCCCGCCACCGTTGCCCCCGCTGCCGATATTGTGCCATGAAAAGATACAGACAAGAGAAACTATGATAACCCTTGTTTCAGCTTGATTGAGTTAAATGCCGGCCGCGACGGACACAGGAAATTTCTATGACCGCTGGAACACGTTTCGTGGGGGCTAGAGACCTCCTTAGGACCGGCCGCCAGCCGTTCTCATTATCCTGCGAGCTGGGTAATGAAAAGCATAGAGAAACAGAAAGTTGTCCTACTCTTGGTTCTTGCTGGCCGGACATGCCTGTAGTAAACACAGGAAAATTCCTGCGGCTGGACATGCACTGTAGCGGCGAAAATACCCCATGAAACCAGCCGCTAGCATTATTTCGCAAGTTCAACAGGACAACATATAAAGATAAAACTGGATCCTACTTTCTGGTTCCCGCTTGCAGAACTTGTCGGCAGCAAGCACAGAAAAATGCCTGTAATCTGTGACACATGAATTTGTAGTGGTCAGATGATTCCAAGATAACAACCGCTACCGCCTATCTGAATCCTTCTGGGAGTTTAAAACCCGCAAAAAAATGGGCCGGCAGCTGATAATTGGTGTTCACCTAAAGAGTTAGTATCCTGTTCAACTGAAAAGGTGCCCGGGACACCTAAAGCGTCGCCAGTAGCGCCGGATGAGTCCCACCAGACCAACTGCTGCTGGCTACTGCCCAAGTCCTGGTGCAAACCAAAGAAAAACATCGAAAATTCAGATTCACTCTGGCTCAGAGTTAAGAAACCCGCTAGAAGTGACCGCAGAAATTTTATGTGGCCACAGAGGCAATTCTGCTGGCAGCTGCACACAACCGCTGGGGGTTACCGTCTTTCTGAGTCCCTGTTAGTGTTGCCGGTGTCGGGTTCAGAACCGATTCTGAACCCGAACCGAACTCGAACCGGACCTCAGTTGAGGTTCGGGGTTCGGCCAATGTTAGATTTTCCCGAACCTGTTCGGACATGTGCGAACCGGTTCGAACCTGAAGGTTTTGAGGGTGTATTTAGCGGTATTCTCGACCGATTTTCGGTTCAAAAACTCACCCAACCTCACTCCATACCTGGCGAAGAATGTTGGTGTTGAAATATGTGGGCGCTTCACTGGGCGCGGCTCATAATCATGTCCCCGAAGCGCCCAGATGGTACTGATTATAATTTCTTCTGCCAATTAGGGCAAAGAATACTCATTTGAGCTGTTGGAACCGGGCTTGTCTGTCTTCTCAGTACCTACCATGCATTCAACAAGTGAGTATGCCTTTTCACAATGTTTTTGCACCCCAACAGTGCCTTTGTAAAAATTACAGGTTCATTCAGGTTCGAACCCGTTCTGAACCTGAACCGAACCTGTATGAACCGAACCTGGGTTCGGGGTCGGTCAGGTTCGGGGGTTCGGATTTTTTGGCTAAAAACCGGACCGAACCGGACATCGGCAACACTAGTCCCTGTGGGAACCCAACTGCAAAGAAAATGGAGTGGCCGCTGTGGAATTCTTGGGTTCCTTGAAAGAACTCCCAATGTTTGCACTCCATGTTCAAGGAAAATGCACTCATGACCGCTGAGGCATGTCAACTGGCGGCTGGAGACTAAAATTGGTCCCGCCGTTGGCCCTTCATGTCTCAGTCCAAGTCATAAACTCCTAGTGCAAGATGAATAGAAAAGAAACAGCCGGCGCAGGGAACTCTAAGTATTCAAAACATGAGTATACACATGCTCAAGTTGAATCTTCTTGAGACTACAAGGTCATGTCCACCAGCGGCTGCACGGTCCTAGACAGCGAGCCGCTAGTTACGACCCTTAAACCAAGTCCCTGAGTTGCTGCTGAACAGAAGAAACAAGCAACTTGCTTCGAACTTAGCATTCAGCCAGACACTTGCCAAGTCAGCGGTGCTTGAGATACAGCCGTGGCCGGTACAATATTTCGGTTAACGGTCACAGAGTTTGATTGATAACTCCTGCATGCGATAAATCTCCTTGGGCAGTTTCCAAAGCAGAGAAATGAACCTGCTGTTGTTAACTCGGTATTCCCTCAATGAAAATTCGAAGTTTAACATGGCCTGTCCAACCGGGATGTCTTCGTGGCCGGTAGGACATGTTTCTGTGGCGACTATCTGCCTAGACATATCCGCCTGCTGGCCGCTGGGCACCAACAAAGTCCTTGCACGAGAAGACAAGAAATGAGTCCAGCTCAGACTTGCACAACCTGTTGAAATCAGAACAAAGAAAAAGTTCTGTGATTGCCGGGGCATGTTTGCTAGCGGCTAGGGTGTTGCTTCGAGTCCAGCCGCCCGCTGCTATTTTTGGGCGAAGTCCTCTGTCAGTTTCAAACTGAAACCGGATACAAACCAAAAAATCACAAGCATAAGATAAGGGCCATTCAACATGAACTTGTTCTTCACCTTGCGGCTCTTACTCGGAAAATCAGTAAACACGCTAATTGTAAGACAATTCACGGGTGGGCCAGAAGAAGTGACATCAGATATTGGACAAACTCCTTGACGGTAGCACGGAAAGGAGTTAGAAATGATACCGCCAACCGGTTGGACAGGTAAAACTGGTCCAACCGTTGGCCTCAGTAAGGCACCCGTGGCGGTTGACACTGAATGGTAGAGATGACTGGACCTAATTTGGGCACCCCAACCGTTGGAACCTCCAACGGTAGGACTTAACTCATACTGTCCCAGCCGTAGCACCCTCAGCCGGGCTGAGCTATTTATACACAGTAGCCTAACGGCCAGCGGTTGGTGCACAACCTAACGGTAGAAACCCGCCTACGGGAGGAGCACAGAAAATGGTCCTTACCGTTGGAGCAGTCTGACGGTAGGATTATATTAGGCTAAGATATATGATAAAAGGTTTCCTACGGGAAGAACCTCTCACCGGCGGGACTTCCTACGGGCAGAACCTCTTACGGTTGGACTTCCTATGGTCAGAAACTCTTACCGGCTGGACTTCCTACGGGCAGAACCTCTCACCGGCCGGACTTCCTACGGTCGGAAGCTCTTTCCGGCTGAACTACCTTGAACACTGGAAGTTGACTGGCCCGACGGTTAGCCAAGACTGCAACTGGACGGTAGCAACCCTACCTACAGTAAGCACTCAGGAAAGCCTTAGACCGTTGGAACAGTCCAACGGTAGGGCTAGATTTGGATAAGATATCAGATAATAAGACTCTACGGTCGAGTTGCCTCCTATGGTAGCAGCTGGTCTACCCAGTGCCATGTGTAGGATTGAGGTTGAACCAGAGTCTCAGATTTAGATTGAATGAGATGAATTTCGGTTGCCCAGGAATTTTCAAAGTCAGTACTGTGTTCATTCCAACCCGGAACGGAATCGGACCCCAGAAAATCTCTGCGGCCGCTGGGGCATGTTTGCTAGCGGCTAGGGTGTTGCTTCGAGTCCAGCCGCTCGCTGCTACTTGGGCAAAGTCCTCTGTCAGTGCAAACTGAAGGAATAAACAGGCGGCTTCAAACTTCCGTGATCATGACGCTACAACTGCTGACGGCGATCAAACCCAATAGAGTGGCCAAACCGTGTGTGAACGGCTGTTGAAAACTCACAAGCATGAAGGATCATTCAACATGAACTGGTTCTTCGCCTTCCGGCTCTTACTTGGAAAATCAGTAATGACGCTGAAACGAAGATACTTCACGGTTGGGCCTAGAAACTCGAAAGGATTGACTTCAGATATTAGACAAATCTCCCTGACAGCCATACTGAAAGGAGTTAAAAATGGTACCGCCAACCGTTGGGCGAAGTGAAACTCGTTCAACCGTTGGCCTCAGCAAGACACTCATAGCGGTTGAGCACACCAAACGGTAGAGACGGCTGGACCTAATTTGAGCACTTCAACCGTTGGAATCTCCAACGGTAGGACTTAACTCATACCGTCCTAACCGTAGCACCGGCAGCCGGGCTGAGCTATTTATAGACAGCTGGTCTAACGGCTGGCGGTTGGTGGCTATGCAACCTAACGGTAGACCCGCCTACGGTAAGAACCCAAGAAATAGTCCCTACCGTTGGAACAGTCTGACGGTAGACTATATTAAGATAAGATAAATGATAATAGGTGTTTTACGGTTAGAACCTCTCAACGGCTGGACTGCCTTCAACGGTATAAGCCGAGAACCCAGCAGTGGTCTACCCAGTGCCCGTGTGCGGGATTGAGGTTTAACCGAAGGCTCAGAACTAGATTGAAAAGATAAATCTCAGTTGGCTAGGATTCCAAGTCAGCGGTAGGTTCATTCCAACTGAAGTCAAAATAATGAGATAATGATATCTACTTGAGCGGTTGCCATAACCCGAATCAATGTAGTAAGAAAGACAAGACAGAAAAAATTGGGCCCTAAACCACCTGTGTATCACTGCGGACAGTGAAAATTTCAGGAAGGGGGAGGTAACCGTGGCCTACCGGTGGGATGATTCACCGGTCAATCCATTTCTGGCCGCTGGTGCCCCCTGGGCATATCGAACTTTCCTGCTAAAAGGCCACTTATTTTTTGAGTCCAGATATAGATAACAGATTGAGAAAAAGATATCAATGGGGGAGCTCTAAGACAGGCTGAGCTGGCAGCGCGGGTCTTGCTAGCTGCTAGCGGCCACTGAGGTGAAGATGCTTAGCTCAGGGGTTTGCCCTAAACTCGCCCTTCCCGTAGACGGAAAAATGACTACTGTCAGTGCGACTGACTGCGGACAGTCAGGATTTCAGAAAGGGGGAGATGATAGGGCGTGTACCTAAACATGCATGAAAACTACTAAGTTTTCTTCGATTCTCGACCTATACTCAGGCGAAGTGAGACTAGAACTGAGGGAATATGTTCTCCTCGGAACAATATTCTACACCGCTTATGGTCGAAAGCCAGCAACTAACAAGCACTTTGGAGCCCAACTGAGAGCCTTAACAGGTGTCTTAGTTCAGCTCTATGGTCTACCGCTGGGCTCCGGGAGTTGGTTTACCACCAGACTCTTTGAGTACCGAGGTGATCAAGAGGAACTACTATGGTCTTGGCGGCTGAGCGCTACTAGCGGTAGCCTCATTGAGATACGGGATTTGAACCACAAACCCTACCTTAGGGTTAGGATCCGGCCAACGGTTGGACCTATAAATTGAAAGGAGTAACATCAAAGATTTGATACAAATCTCCCCAACGGTAAGACCAAAGGGAGTTGGAGAATGATACAGTCAACCGTTGGACAAGTTTTCCTCGGCCAACCGTTGGCTTCGACAAAGTGCCCACAACGGTAGACGGCTGGACCCGTCCTTGGCACTCCAACGGTTGAAGTTTGAGTCGGACGGTACTAACCGGAGCATCGGCCGCCGGTTGGGCTATTTATAGATATCTGGCTTAGTGGCTAGCCATTGGTGGCTGTGCAACCTGACGGTAGAGACCCGCCTGCAGTATGAACATAGAAAGAAGGCTCCACCGTCAGGACAGTCTGACGGTAGGACTATTTTTAGACAAGATATATGATAATGGGCGACTTTACGGGCTGAACCTCTTATGGTTGGACCACCTTAGAGCCAGCCGCCAGTTGGTCTATTTATAGCCTACTGGCCCAACGGTCAGCCGTGGCTGTGCAACTCAACGGTAGGACCCGCCCATGGTAAGAGTGCAGGAAAAAGCCTCTACCGTTGGAGCAATCCAACGGTAGGGCTTTAAATAGACAAGATGCAAGATAATGAGACTCTACGGTAGAGAACCTCATACGGTCGGACTCCCTCCTACGATACGGGTTGATCTAACCATTGATGGGAGATCGCCTGATGGCTAACCATGCCAACCGGAACAACAGAAAGCTAACGGTCGGATGTTCCAGTCGGAGATAAACCTTCTCTGAAGATGGTCTGCCGTCGGTCCTGGACCAGCGGTAAGTCACCCAACAGAGTCCTCTCGAGATAAAAGCTATATAAAAGACATTGGTTAATGGTCAACGGTAGGGAACTGCCAGCGGTCAGCAGCTGAACAGGATCCCAAGTAACCGCTAACCTTCGGGGTCACCGGGCCCAGACCACGATATGATATTCACGGGCCAGCGGTTGGCAACCAAAACTACCCACGGTTAGGAATACTCCAACCGCTATTGGACCGCTAACCACCAACCCACATGGCTCATCAATCACGACCTATCACACCATTCCGAACTCATTCCGAATATTTCCTTTTAGCCTATGCAGTTTGTATAAATACAGTAGAGTTACACCAATGTACCCCAGTGAATCCGGCCCCCAGCCGTTAGTACCTCAGAGGAAAGATAAGATATAAAATTAGATTTTGTTGGAAAGCAATAAGATAGGATAGAGGTGTGTACGTCTCCGCGCAACCGCCGCCTGAGCACAGCCGCCTAGCCAGCCGCTAGCCCTTAGAAGCCGTTGTTGCCGACCGGAAACTAGCCAACAGGATTTGTCTCCCCGCCGCTACAGAGTACCGTCAGTGAGAATAAAGGAAAGCCTCGACGAGTGTGTACGTTCCGTCTACTAGCCGCCGATCGAGCTTTGCTCTCTGCCGCCGCCATCGAGCTTTGCTCTGGCAATAGTTGAGGAAATAAAGGATAGCTCGACCTTTCGGTCTGCCGTTTGGCTACTCTGTGGCAAGAGTGGTCGTCGTAGCGTTGCGAGTACACAATCTCCGCATTTTGTACTCGAGTTGAGTACTCTCAAACCATACAAACTTTCCTACGGGGGCCGCCACTACAGATAGAGATATTCAATCGAATTGAAACCCATTTGAACTTGTGTAACTTAGCCCACAGTCCACTTGTTGATAACACTTGAGAAAGCAACACTCTTGAGGGACGAGACGCCTGTCCTACTACCCCGAACTCACACACACGATTAGCTTTGGTTATTGGAGTTTGTGAGATTAGTTAGATTTGGTTGGTTTTTGGTTGGTGTTAGTTGAGTTCATAGCTCGCTGCACCGGTCTGACCGC
Organism: Mycena alexandri; assembly: GCA_029233265.1. Taxonomy (NCBI): domain Eukaryota; kingdom Fungi; phylum Basidiomycota; class Agaricomycetes; order Agaricales; family Mycenaceae; genus Mycena; species Mycena alexandri. The sequence continues at coordinate 54,045 of JARJCM010000368.1, read as the reverse complement.
CAGTCGATTGATTACACGGCTGCACCCGAGTGCACCGTTTCAACGTCGCGCTTGAAGCTTGCCCAATCTTTGGAGGCCGCATCAATGTCTACCACTCTGCGGCCGCCAGATTCTACGCCCCTAGCGATCTCGGGGGCGCAGGGGGAATGCGAATGGAGCAGATACGCGCGAACCCCGATTGGCACGGCTACGAGCGCCGCGACACTGTCTTGGTTGATGTCGATGGGCCCGTGATGCGGGGACTCGTTGTTGGCCGTGTCTACCTTTTTTTCTCCTTCGCCTTCGCGGAGCACGACTACGAATTTGCGCTTGTGCGCTGGTTTGTACCCGTCGGAGATGCCCCAGATCCCAACACTGGGAGGTGGGTTGTCGAACCCGAGTTTGTCGGCCCAGAGCCATCCCTCGCGATCATCGAGCTGGGTGCTATGGCTCGCGCGGCTCACCTGATTGGGGTATACGGGCAGGGCCCACTTCCCGAACATTTTCACTTCTCACAGAGCTTGGATGCGTTTGAACAATATTTTGTAAATCCTTACGCAGATCACCATATGTATGAATTTTTGAAGTAATTACAATTCCTCTACTTGAGCACTTGCGCACTTGAATTTGCTGGACCACTTGTGCTCCAGCATTCAAGCGCATTCAAGCGCGATCAAGCCCCAAGAAATCTGTCGAAAGTCTGATGAGAACCAGGACTACGTCGTTTACCCAAGACATTTTGGGTTCCTGCGCCAGCGTTAAGGAATCAATCAGTCCGTGTTTCACGAGGCGTTCATTGCTGAGCGAAGCCAGGTGCTTCAGATTTTTCTGCAGCAGGAACACTCGACGATATGATATCGGCTCAAGCCCCGTCTCAGAAAACAGCACCGCAATTACGCTCCGCTCGGTAAGGCCGAGCATTCGCCGAAGGTAATGGTTTTGAATAGCCTCTCGCTCCATACGGCGAGCTTTAACGACATCCGGGCAAATATCTGCTGCTGAAATAAGGTATGGATCTACTCTGGCCATATAGAGAGACAGCATATCCCATACCGAGAGTCCGCCAACCATCCGATTCACGGCTAAACAGGTGTTCGCCATTCTCTCCGCCTTTTCGAGATAGATCCGGTGATGCTCCGCATACATATCTTTTGCCTTGAGATCGTGCCAGACGCCCACATATTGGAACACTGACGCCTCCTTCAGCACCTTCCCATCCAGATAAAATTCCTGTGGTACACTCAGCTTGATTCCCATGGCTCCCCACAAGCATTTTAGAGTTTGGATCTCACAGCCAATATTGCCCATGTGCGTCCCAGTGCCATTTAATTTCGCCTGAAACCCGTGGCCCGAATTTGACAGAATCATGAGGTCATCAGCATGCTCCAGCTTTGGGACTGCCTTTCCATTAACTTTGACATCGCCAGGTAGCGGATATAGCTTGAAGCTCGCCAGAAACAGGTTCCAGAATTCTGGGGTTCCGGTCAGTACCCCGAGAAGAGTAACGACGAGAACGGTGGGACTCGGCGTTAGTGGGACTCGGCTAAGCCTCGCTTAACGTCGGCTAAGGACCTGTCAGTGGGACTCGCTATCCGATAAACGCGGAGAGTGGAATTCACGCGTCGCGGCCATCACTGAATCAACATGCCAATGTCACTCTGAATAAGCAGTAAAAAATGATTAAAACCTGCTAAAAATTGGGGAGAGCTCCACGCAGTGGGCCCCGCGGCGAGCGACAGCACCACGCAGTGGGCCTCCGTGGCGAGTGAGAGCCCCGCGCAGCGGTCGGGGTCTGGGGTGGAAAACCCCAGCCGTCCGGGCCGGCGCCCGTAAACAACGAGAAAAGGCTAAAAGAAACGGTAAAACAAGCCCAATGAGATTCTTGACATGCCGTCAGGCCAAAGGAGGGGGCCTGGGGGGAACGGTGTTCCCCCCAGTGTACAATAATGCAGGTACACCTTGAAATACCGTTAGCGGAGCCCGGGTGCCAATATCGATCCTTTGATGCCGACTGATGGAATTCAGATCAAAAGTGGGACTCGCTTAATTGTGCGAGTCCCACTCCCACTCTTCTCGTATATACTCCCCCGAGAAAGGAGAAGAAACTTTGTGAGAGCTCTTTGTTGACTCGAACCATGTATTCCAGCTTGTCATACAGAAGCATAATCAAGTCAATCATGTCGCCGGCCACTCCCATGGAATTCAACGTTAAAAACAAGACATTGCGATTGACCGCGGGAAAAGCATTCTTCAAGTCCACCACTGCCACATACATAACCTTCCCCTCGGCAGCGGCCCTATCGGACATTACACGAAGGAGAAAAGGGTTGTTGTTTGTGCGGTAAGTAGCCATGAACCCGTTCTGAGCTTCTGGGATCAACTTCGCCTCTGACGCGTACTCCTTTACGCGCCGATCACACCGGGGGCAAAGATCGAGGCAGATGGTTGTCATGTGCCTTAAAGGCACATCCTTCGCACATTCACCGCAGATGAGTGTGACATTTATCACAATTCAAGAATGGTTCTTTACTGAACAAAGGATTGATAAAGAACAGATAAAGGACAGACAAAGAGCAGGGCCAAGGCAGGCCAGGATTCCCGCACCGGGCTGTGCCCCGGCCCTGTACTTTGTCCCTCCTTTGTGTATTCTTTGTGTATTCTTTGTCTGGTGAAGGATGATTGTTGACCTTTGAGCCATGTCACATCCATGTGGGGAGCATGTGCGTTGAATGTGCATTTAAGGCACATGAAAACCATGTGCCTGGGTCTTTGCCCCCGGTGTCAATGAGCAGTGTTAAGAATGTCAGAAGACAGCATTCCAGTACCACGAGGCGATAGCTCTCGGGCATCGTTGGGTCCTTTCTTCCTTTGAGAATTCCTGCTACGAGTGCTGCCAGCCACTTTGAAGGGAAAATCTTCTTGTCAATGATGGCCTGCAGGAGCGCGAGCAGCTTGTCATTCGGTATCTCCATTATATCTCCGTAGGAAAAATCATCAATGCCTGAGGCCGTCGACAAGTGCTTCATTATCTGGTGCTTGCCCCATTCTACATCAGCCAAGGTGAGCTTTCGCGAGAAACTTTTCTTCGGCGACACATCCTCGTTGATCCGAGGCATATCCTTGAAGAGCTCCGCGCTAATTCTCAATTGCTCCTGATTGAACGTGATGGGAATGTCCTCCGGCTCGTTCATCCGTTTCGGGAACTCCTCCGTCAGATCCTCTAGCGATACTTGAATCGGTTTTGGTCGCGGATCAGTCCATCCTCGGAGAACTCGCCAGAATGCACCTGCATCTTTGCACTCAAAAATTTTATCCCTCAAGGATTTCTGAAGCAAACGAACCCTCTCGCGCCCCCGATGGTCCTCAGGGTCTCCTGGGAGATCCTCAGCATTATCTTCTTGTGACTTCCACTGAGTATTCTTGGGCTCGGTCATCTCGGGCAACGCGGTTGACACTTTCGGAGCATCTATTGGGTCCATACTAGTCTCGATTGGACCCCATGGGCACTCAGAAACTGGTTTGTACACCTCAGTTGGGTTAGAATTATTCAACCCCACTTGGGCCAGCTTCATCGCTGCATCGGCTCGGGAATTTTTTACTGCCCGCTCGACTCGAACAAACCGTGTCGGTGCTCTCCTTTGAGCTAGCAAAATCACAAGATCCTTAAGTAGGTCACCGTTTGAGCATGCCCACCCTGTCTGTGAGTTTTTCCCCGCCCAATAGCAAGCATGGCGAATCACATACTCGGATCGGGTGAATATCATCAACGACTGATTAGGATTTGCCATTTTGACCGCCAACAGCACGGCATAAATTGCAGCTCTATTATTTGTTGGCGGTTCAGGGCCCGGAACAGCAAGTGCACAGTTCAAGTTTGATGTCTCCCCCCAGAAGACAGCTCCAACTCCCCTGGCACTGTTTGTTCCCGCCTCCTTGCACGAACCCTGGACATAAACCTGTGCAAAGTTTGTTTCAACCAAGACTTGTCCGTAGAGCTGATGTAGCATCTCTGCGGGGCTCTGTCGACTGGCCATAACCTCCTCACATAACTTGTCCATGTCTGGGTCCCCCTGTGGCATCACTGGCACTTGGCGCACCGCCCTCGGTACAGGATGTGGTGCTGCGTCCAGGATTGCACGATCCAGTTTGAGGGTTAAGCTAACGTGGTCCGACCACGCCTCTTCTGGACCCACCGGTACGGCTACACACAATGACCGCACCATCGGCACGAGTGCCTCTGATACGACTGCGTAGTCTACCATCGCTTCTTTTGCTCCCACCTTTTTTATGGAAGTAAATCTGCCTACGGTGCATCCTCTAGGTGTGTCCCATTTAGAATGACTAAGTTTGACCTTTTCCAGGCCAAGAGCATTCTACGCCCTCTTGTGGACACGGGTTTCTGGTCTGCCGTTAGACGCGCCAATTCCCTGCCTGCCTTTTCTGATTGAGTCCGAGCATTGGCGTCAAGCACCTGAATAATTGGTTTTGTGTCGCCCGCTGCTGTGCAGAGAGCGAGAGTTTCCTCGAGTTTATGTTCAGGAGAAATGTTGGTGAATTGTTGCCACCGTGATTTGTCTGGGAGTATGTACGCCCCGACAAGCCAACAAGTACCAAAGTCCAGAACCAGGATATCCGGCGATGATAATTGGGACTTCTTGGCTTGGATCCCGTTCTTTATAAAGGCGGTAACCCCACCACCGTGGCGCTCCCAGCTGCCCGTGAGTTTGCGGCAGACTGAAAGGGCATAGTACCCGTGAGGCACTGCGAGACAATCCTCGTCATCTGGTAACAGGTGCGTCTCTTGTAGTATGATAATGTCGTGTTCCTTTAAGATATCCTCAAACTCAGGGCTGTACAGCTTAACACATAAAAGGCCTTGTATATTCCACGAAAGTATAGATAAATCATTACTTTGAGTAACTACAGGTCCATTGCGCAATCGACCGCCAGCCCCGCCTAGTTTCCCGTCAGGAAAGAGTAGTTCGGGGTAGAGGAACCCGCCGCGGCGGCCAGGCGTGCGGTGATCGAATGCAACACCGCATCAAGGTTCGCACCGGACCACGCCCCAATGAACATGTTGGCCTCATTCGCGCCTGTGAATCCCACGCTGAGGTAGGCGGGATCCGACTGCGAACGTTCGATGTAGTACGAAGGGAGGACCAGCTTACCAAGCCCCGCGCCATCCAACACCTTCTTGAAGAAGTTTGGCGCAGGGCCCGTAGCCTTCGTGTCAGTATTCACCGGCCCAAACAGTACCCAGTGGTGAAATGGGGCCTTGTTGGGCTTCCCTCGTTTGCTCGTCTCCGCGGTAAGCTCATCGCCTTTGCGCTTTTTTGCTCCCACGGCAAACTCGAATGACGACGTCGTCGTCGTCGTCGCGGGAGCAGAGGGGGGTAGTGACCGGGGGAGGGGGCACCTTGGTGGACATGGCGAAAGTAGCGAGGTCGATACGGACGCCAGCGACATTCTCGCGCACCGTGAGGAGGTCGGTAGCTTGGACAGCGACCTTCCCTTCGACTTTCTCCAGGACCTCGGTGGTCCTGTCGAGCCGCTGGGTCGTGGGGAGCAGCTGCTCGGCGATGGTAGCGTCGATACCGTCAAAGCCCTCTTGGACTGCACCGTACAGGGCGTTGACGTCAGCCTTGGTTGCGTATACGGGAGTGCCAGTGTCGTCGACGAGAGAGGAGGCGAAGCGGTCAATGCGGTGGCGCAAGGTATCGACCCCGTCCGTGAGCTGGGCCAGCTGCGAGCCGTGGAGGGAGACACGACCGTCAGCGGCACCGCCACCCGCGGCGTGCAGCTTGGCCTCCATGGATTCCAGGCCGTTGCGGAGCAGACCATGGAGGAGTTGTATCTCGGACTCCATCTTGCCGGGGTTCAGCCGCGCGATCTTCGACTCGAGGGCTCAAACCTGGTTGGCGAGGTCCAGTGTCTGCGCGTCCACCTTGGCGTCAATGGCGATGAGCTTGCCGCCGAGGCGCGTGATGTTGCCGTTGGCGCGAGCGGCGGCGGCAGCGGCAGTCTCCGCCTTCTCCTTCTGGCCCGCCTTCGTGGTCGGTGGCGCAGCGAGATGCAGAGTGCGGCTGACCTCCTTGTGGTTGGGCAGGAAGATCGGAGTGACGTCGCTGTCATCCAGCGCGGGGTCGGCGAGAGTGTCTGTGACCTCCCCGGCCATGGACCCGGTACGAGATATAGGACGGTGCGCCAGGGAGGGCCCCGCTGCGAATCCGGGTGGGGCAGGTGGGGTCGCCTGAGCCAAGAGGAAGTCCCTCTTTATCTGAGTGCTATTGTGCATCGTCAGAGGGGGAAAGTACATGGCTTCATCCGATTCGTACCTGAGGGACACCGACTGGTCGCGCGTCTCCAGATTGAGCGCCGCGAACCTATCCACGTCTTTTGCATGTTCGCTCGCGAACGCGGTGCTGGATGGGAGCCCGCCGTCCTTGCGTAGGTCATGTGCACCCGCCGGAGCAGAGACGGAAGTGCTATGCTCCGTCAGAAAAGGTATGCGGTCCGAATTCTGTGGGACGTACACCTGTTCTTGCACTAGATCACGCAGACCCTGCGTCGCAAATTCAGGGGAGACTGCAATCGACTTTTTGAGGAAAGAGAAAGAGGGGGTTGGTCCATCGGTCGGTAGCACAGCAGAATTGGAGCTGTTAGCGTCGGCAGACATAGTGGACAAGCAGAAAAAGCAAGTTTTTTGTAGTGAGTAACCAAAAAGGGCACAGGAGGGAAGGAGCTGAAGCGCACTTTTAGGCTTGCAGTCCTTATATCCTTGCCCAAACTATCCCCGATGCGCGCGCGTTCCTTCTGCTGCTCTGGTCCGGCAACGTGCTGAGTCGTCGACGGCGCGACTTTCTCACTGAGTTTTACGCTGGAGTGGAGTTGGTTCAGGAGTTTAACCCCTGTCTTCAAGTTTCGTGTCGCGTTCGCGCTCGGCTAGCGTTCCCCTGGCGCGTTCGTGGTCGTGTGGAGGCAAAGAGATGATGCGCTGGCCGGATTAAGCGGGTCGGACTCCGCTCCCGAACTGATGATCGATGGATTACAATCGATACAGCTTATCGGATGGAGGCCCTCGAGACTTGGTCGAGAGGTCGAAAATCCCCACTCTCCCCCTCTGAGATAGGCGGCAACTATTTTGCTCTATCCTTTATTCCAACTGCACAAGAAAGCTCTCAACGATACAATAACCAGAAGCAGATTCACGCCTCGATGTTCCCCAGAAGCGGCTTTGACCTCACCGCCGCAGCCGGTAGATGTCGAACCTTTGTACTGTTATTTGGATTGCCTGCACAGTGTGAAACCGTCAAGCGGCACTTTTGTGAGGTATAACCAGGTCGTTTTACGCTCTAAATACAGGAACGTACACTCAATTCCGCTTTCCACTCATTCGATGATGGTGGTTACGGATCAAGTAACTGGTTGTGGTGTTTCTACATGCGCGGCAAACACTGCATCAAATTACCAGAGAAACCAAGAGAAGGTCAGAAAAGGTGGGGTATCAGCCCCGAGACTCAGCTAAAACATTATTTCGCTGACAAGGGGGTTCTAGCAGACGTCTCGTAGCTTCGGCTCGGGCTGCCAGTGGGTGCGCTCTGCGTGCGTCTAAAGTTTTTGGGTCGAATTCATGTGTGTCGAAAACACAACATGCGCGGTAAACCACTACGGATAAGATTACCAGATGCAGACAAGTGGGGGGCGAAAACTCACCGAGAAAAGTACGTTGACTCAACTTAATCAGGAGAACTTTGCGGAAGTGGGAGATTAGACAGTGAACATGAATGAGAATGCGGATAGTCTCACTTGGAGTCAAAGCAAGAAATTCTGCAGGTTGGAACTTGAAGCGCGGAAACATGAAAGTCGAAGGCGCTGGAAGAAGAGGTTTGACAGAGTTCAATACAGTAGAGTGAGACAGAAACTCCCCTGCTGGCACAAGGTCGGATAAGCATGGCAAAGGAGGAATTGAGGCTAGAGAATGGGCCGACAATTATATTCAGAGGCTGGAACCGACCTCAGTTATGATAAATGAAGAGCATAAAGCGGTCCCGGAGGACACGCATTAGGGCATTTCGATGGGCCGAAGTCGATAGACGGTGCAAGAGTCTCAAGTAATGAGAATATTGACCCCGACCTAACAAGGACATCAATTCAGTGTTTGGAATTTCAAGACAGACAACAGCTCTCATACTTGGCAGTAATCAGTAAGCCCCGAGAATTAACCATCAAAGCATATATCGCTAGTGAACCGAGACGGCTGCTCGAACATGGTGAATTTTTCTGTGGAATAATTTGCCCTTGAAAACATCAAGGTGATAATGGAGGACGATTGGCGAGAGGTCGTGGTCCCCAGGCTGCTGGTATTCCACGACAGTGCCCATCCGATCGAAGAGGAGGTCCGGGGGTTCCAGTAGGGGATACGCAGCCCGAGGAGAGCGACGCGGGAAGAATACACAGAAGCCAGCGCGACGGAGACACCTCAAATGAGACGTCCCGAATCGGTGATAGGGCGTGTAACCAAACACGCATGAAAACTACCAAGTTTTCTTCGATTATTGACCTATACTAAGGCGAAGTGAGACTAGAACTGAGGGAATACGTTCTCCTCGGAACGGTATTCTACACCGCTCACGGTCGAAAGCCGGCAATTAACAAGTACTTTGAAGTCCAACCGAGAGCCTTAACGGGTGGCTTGGTTCAGCTTCACGGTCTACCGCTGGGCTCTGGGAGTTGGCTTACCGCCAGACTCCTGGAGTACCGAGGTGAACAAGAGGAACTACAACAGTCTTAGCGGCTGAGCGCTACCAGCGGTAGCCTCATTGAGATACAGGATTTGAACCACAAACCCTACCTTAGGGTTAGGATCCGGCCAACGGTTGGACCTATAAACTCGAAAGGAGTAACATCAAAGATTTGATACAAATCTCCCCAACGGTAAGACCAAAGGGAGCTAGGAAATGATACGGCCAACCGTTGGGCGAGTTTTACTCGACCAACCGTTGGCTTCGACAAAGTACCTACGACGGTTGGGCACTCTCAACGGTAGAGACGGCTGAGCCCGTCCTTGTCACTCCAGCGGTTGGAACCTCCAACGGTTAAAGTTTGACTCGAACGGTACTAACCGGAGCATCGGCCGCCGGTTAAGTTCCTGACAACTGATCCAACGGCTACACACTGGTGGCTGTGCAGCCCAACGGTAACGATCCTACCCGCGGTTGGAACTCAGAAGAACCTCCAACGGTTGGAACCGTCAGACGGTTGGATTACATTCGGACAAGATAAAAGATAATAAGACTCTACGGGAAAAGCCTCCAACGGCTGGCTTACCTTCAGCGGTAGCAGCTGTGGGATCAATGGCCAAGCTAACCGTTGACGGGAAAATCACCTAGCGGCTAACCGTTGGCAACCGGAACTACGGAAGGCTAAACGGCTGGAGCTCAACCCGGAGATAAAACTCTTGAGAGTGGTCTACCGTCGCCTCAATTGTGGCGGTAAGTCGTTCAGTAAGAGGTCTTCACCAGATAAGAGATAGATATATGGGATAGTGGCCTACGGGAGGGACTCCTAGCGGCCAGCGGTTGAACAACTCTTCGAGTAGCCGCTAGCCGTCAGGGCTTCTCGGTCCAGATCACGACAAAGATATCACGAGCCAACGGCACGCGGTCAAAACTGCCCGCGGTTGGGAATGCTCTAACCGCCATTGGACCGCTAAACTGTCAGCCCACATGGAACCATCAACGACGACTTATCACGCCATTCTGCTTCAGCTCTCATTATCTCCATCTTGCTCCCTCAGTTTGTATAAATATCACATAGTTTCACCAAATGTACTTCAGTAGACTACCCCCCCCCATTTTGGAGGAATATAGTGCACTCAGAAAGAGATAGGAAAAGATTTAAGAAACCGCAATTAAGATTGGATTCGAGGCGTGTACGTCCCGCGAGCACCGCCGTTTAAGACCATCATAAGTGCAGGAGCCTAGCCAGTCCCACTGCCCGTTGGAAACTCCGTCGTTCCGCAGTGTTAGCCGTAGATCGAGCTTTGCTCTTTACCGCCGTCATTGAGCTTTGCTCTGACAATAATCCTGCTAGGGAATAAAGGATAACCTCGACCTTTTGGTCTAACGGTTGACTATTCTGTGGCCGGACTACTCACCGTAGCGTTGCACGGTCTACTTCTGGAACTATACTCAGACGAGTTGCCTATAAGTCGAAGCTCGAATCCCAACGGGAACAACTTCCGTGAGATACCGCTGCCTTACCGCCAACCGCTACCCTTACCGCTGCGAACCTACTGTCTTGAAGGGTGATACGTACCCTACTTCCCCGAACACACACACAGGAGTATTGAGATTGGAGTTAGTGATTTGATTAGATTTAGGAGTTAGAGTGTTGGTTTGAGTTATACTCGCTACGCTCGTTAGTGCTTCATATCTGGTGATTTCACGGCTGCACCCCAGTGCACCGTTTCATCGGGGCTAGCTGCCATGGTTTTCGCACACGGTATAAGTAGGGATGAATGAGGGGCGGGGAACGCCGAAACAAGCCAGGCGCAGCAAGCGTACTTGAAGAAGTTGCGGTGCCGGGAATCGACGGCCTGCATTCATTAGAGAAGGGATGATAACGGATGTAGGACACAGGGCGGAGGATGAAGCCCTAGGAGTTTTGATTAATCAGAGGCCGTCTCAACGGTAATCAGGGATTAATTAACCCGTGATGGACAAGTGATGGAGCAATGATTAAACAGGATTTAAACCTGTTCAAAGCGAACAAAAAGGAGGCAACACGCGGGGATCGAACCACATACCATGTGTATTCGAGCTCAAACAAAGAGACAGCCCCGTACCAACTGCGCCAAGAAGACAACATTAGGAATCAAAAGTCAGTTATGAGGGGCGAAGGCCTGGCTAACACATCAACAGTGTTGTAGTTAAGGGTCTTATTAAGGGTACTCCCCAAAAATTAAGGCCTTAAGTCTTGTTAAGGCTTATTAAGGGTGCTCAAATTAAGGGTCATATTAAGGGTTAATTCCTAAAATAGCTGTGCCCGGTCCCTGCACAAATATAGTGCAAAAACAGGGTATTAACCTTCATAATCATCCCCAGAGCCCTCCTGAGCACGGTTTCAGGCTCCTCGTCACTATGCTCAGCTGCAAGAAGTTCCATCAGTGAGATTTCCACTGCTTTGAACCGTGGGAGAAAATATCTTGTAAACCGTTGAACAGACCATCCAGCTGAGAAATTACGCTTCAAAAATGCTATGGGTTGTGTTGGGCTTGCGGGAAAGGTTATACATGGAGGTGAGAGTACTGACTGAATGTTTACTGCAGTGGTTACTTTTGATGGGAACATGTTAAGGCTTAATAAGGGCTTCAGATACGGCCCGCCCGATGTTAAGGGCTTAGTCTTAACATGTGTTAAGCCCTTATGAAGACTAAGCCCTTAACCCCTAACTGCAACACTGCACATCAAGAGTCTTTAATTCACTTTGGGATCTACTTAACTGAGGGAAATTGCTAGAGTGATTTTTCGGGGCTTCCCAGAGGGCCGCAAACAGCCTTTGTGAGTGGGGGCATTCCCCAACACTGGGGGAAAAGAAAAGACCCATGCAGATGAACACCATGTGTGATAAATGCACCATGGCTTTCATGATGCGGTGCACAAAGAAAAAAGACAAAGCACCTTGTCTTTTTCTTTGTGCACCGTGGAGAGCACCTCAGTGTCTCTGGGCCGGAGATGAGCCAACGGGGCTCGCAGCGGGATGGGAGGAAGCAGAGAAAACCCAATGTATTGCCGATGACAGACATCCGAACCTAATAAGTACAACTACCGCGTATAAATCTCGGGGAAGCCGCCAAGCACACCACACCAGTCGCACAGAAAGTCAGGCCTGTCCTTGGCAGTTTACCCGACAAGTTCCGCATCGTTCGCAATATTCGTGGCGACCCGTTGGCACATATGCCTATTCTCTCGCCCAATCCACCTCCATTCGCGCCAACCAAACGTTACACTACAGAATGCCGTGATATCGTTGATCGCGCTCACGCTGGAGGTTTCTTGTGGCCCGCTGAACGCGCCTTCATGCACTATTTCATGTGTGTGCATAATAAAGGTTTCGCCTGGAACGACTCCCAACGAGGAAAATTCTGCGAAGACTTCTTCCCTCCTGTTGAAATCCCCGTTATCCCGCACACGCCTTGCACCGGAGTTTGAGGCAAAAACGCGCCGCCGGATATTCCTCCAATACAGGGCATATTGGCGGAATATTGGTGAAATAGTGGCCGAATAATATGGCCCCCAATATTCTGCTATAATAGGCTCTATTGGCAGAATATTGGGCAAATATTGGGCCACATATTGGCCGAATATTGGCGGAGCCTTTTTTCCCGCTTGTACCGAGCTCATTGAATTAAATTTGGACTTCAAAAGAGAGCAAATCTATTCACAGGCAATATACAACAGTGGGTGAAGGTGTATGGTAGCTACAACTACATGCTATGCATCACTGGCCAACTCGCACTTGAGACTGCAGGTCAGCAAAATGGCCGGTCGAGACTAATTCAGCACCGCACCTGCGTCCGCTTGACACAGCCGTGACACGTCAAAAAGAAGATACAGTGTGGACAACTGAGCAAGTTTGCACTCTGAAACTAATCACAACGAGAGAAAGGTGATCAGGTTGTGAGTGGAATGACTTACGCAAGGGAACACGTCCTTCAACTGTTAATTGTATTCGTGTCGACATCATGCCTGTGAGGTGGACTGAGGAATAGGGAGGGGCGTAAATTACCACACGCACCTGGCCTTCGGGATTGCATCCCGGGTCGCTAGACAGCGATAACGTCCATGCAGAACACTACAAAGAGAGGCGTAGGTGAGAACAGAAAAAGAAAAGGGAATAAAGTGTATATGCACCTCGGAGCGGTCATCGGTGCGGTATGAAGGTTTCAGTGGTTTCCCCAGACACAAAAAGACTGTAAAGAGCACAAGCAAATCAGTTTACACAGGAATCAGGGAGAGTGTAACGCACGGTGCGACACTCTTGCGCAATGGGAGTTTGTGAACCAAGACACCGATGCGAGCCGCCCGTGGCACATTCACCTCCAATCTGTGGGTGCTCGCAGCGGCGTCAGTTCAGCACTGGGGTGAGGGATGCGACGCACAACAGGCGCATGAGCAGGGGAAGCTTGCGAACGATGTTGATATGATATCTAAGTCCGATGAGATCTTCTCCCTATCTGAGGGTGTATGACACACAAGCAGGTCAGTTTAGAGTTGGGGGAGCAAAGGCGACGTACCGTGTCACGGGGGTGAATGCACAGCGCCGGTTTGCGGCTGGAGCTCGTGAAGACTGCTCCGCAGCGGGTGAAAAAAAGGCGGTCTTAATGAGCGTACCCAGAGTATCGGAAGCACGTGATTTTTCGTAGTCGTGACGCCACAGTGCAAGGTGCCAAGAGCCGAATCCTTGAAGAATTTGACTGACGGAGTAACGAGTTTCACGACGCTATTGTGTCCGGCCATCCGTCGAAGAGTTGAACTGCGGTGGATGTATATTTGGACGAAAAGAGAAAAGATCACACACGTCGACATCAGCCATTTGACATTTTGATTGTGGCATTTCACGTGTTTTTTGGCGTTTCGGCGTTGTTCACCAAAATCAAGTCGGCCATTGTAGGGTGGTGGGACAAGGAATATGGCCAATATGTTGTGTGGTGGTCCAGAGGGTAGCAGAGGTACTCGGAGAGGTCGAATAACCTCGCAATCAATCCGCGTTCCGGAGATATTTGATGATCTTGTTCCGGCATTGTCAGATTTTCGCCGAAAATTGTCGCGTTGCCACGTTGTGACGGTTTCGCGGGGGATTGTCGCGTTTTTCGGCATTGTTTGGCGTTGTACAATGCCACAATAGATTTGTCAAAAGTCTGATGGACTGAGCTTTTTGCCCTCCAATACCACCCCAATCCTTAGTTGAGAGGTCCAACCGAGTACAATTTCGAGGCCGGGACCTGCCAGGACGTGATAGAGATCCTGGGAAATGACGATCTTGGTCCTGAGTAGGATATCTTTGTTGCGCATGCACTTCGGGTGAGACTGGATAGAAACCTCGGCCAGGGGAGGACAAGAACTGTAAAGAGAGAGTATAAAAATTTGGAGGCGATTGGACCAGTGGTTTTGCGGCAATTGAGGCCGCGTCACCGCGACATGGAGGTGGAAGGCAGGATGCGTTCATTATGTAACTGTGGCAGCTTCGCCGAAAATCGACAAGTCAGAAAGGCAGTCAAATATTTGTCCAATGTGAGGGTTATTGTAGGTATAATGGCCGGCCAATATTTGAGCCCAATATTCTGTCAATATTCTGCCAATATAATCGATATTGGCAGAATATTTGGCGCTGCGTTTTTGCCTCAAACTCCGGTGTTGGGTTCAACGGAATATTCCTATCCCACCAGGCATTTACGATGAAGTTTGCCGAATAATCCGAGCTAAAATTGATTCTGGCGTATATGAGCCCTCGAATTCATCATACCGCTCTCGTTGGTTTTGCGTGGTCAAGAAAGATACCACCAGCCTTCGCATCGTCCACGCACTCGAAGCTCTCAACGCTGTTACAATTCAACACAGTGGAGTTACACCTTTACTCGATCAGGTTGCAGAACAATTTGCCGGTCGTGCATGCGGTGGAATGCTTGATTTATATGTTGGCTATGACGAACGTGTTATCGCAGAGTCTTCGCGCGACTACACCACATTCCAAACACCGTACGGAGCCCATCGACTTGTCACCCTCCCAATGGGTTGGACAAATTCCGTGCCGATTTTCCACGACGACGTCACATACATTCTGCAGGCAGAAATTCCACACCATACAATTCCCGTCATCGATGATTGCCCCGTGCGGGGTCCCGCCTCACACTACCAAGACGCAGATGGAAATTACGAGACCATCCCCGAGAACTCCGGTATTCGCCGTTTTGTTTGGGAACATTTTCAGGTTCTCAACCGCATCGTCACTCGCATGGCACATTGTCGAGGTACCTTCTCAGGTCCTAAGGTCATCCTGTGTTGGCATACAATCACCGTTCTCGGTCATGTTTGTACCTTCGAAGGCCGCATCCCCGACCAAGCCAAAGTTGCGAAGATATTAAACTGGGGACCATGCAAAGACTTATCCGAAGTCCGCGCATTCCTTGGAACCATCGGAGTTGTGCGAATCTTCATCTACAACTTTGCACATCGCGCCAATGCACTCGTCCTCCTCACACGAAAAGATGTACCTTTTGTCTTTGGACCCCCGCAGATTGATGCGCAAGAAGACTTGAAGTACGCACTCGTGCACTCACCTGCCCTGCGACCCATCGATTATAAATCGCGTGCACCATGTATCCTTTCCGTGGACACCTCATCACTTGCCGTTGGATTCCTCCTCGCGCAATGTGACCTTGAGGATTTAGCCCGCCGATTTTATGCACGCTTCGGTTCAATTACGCTCAACGAACGCGAAGCACGGTTTTCGCAGGCTAAACTCGAGCTCTATGGACTCTACCGCGCACTTCGCGCCTGGAAAATCTTTTTGATTGGTGTTCAAAACATCATCGTTGAAGTCGATGCGCGCTACATTAAAGGAATGCTTGCCAATCCAGATCTCGCACCAGGAGCCAGTATGAACCGTTGGATTCTCGCTATTCTCACCTTTCACTTCACGCTCGTCCACGTACCTGGAGTTTCTCATCGCCCGGACGGACTTTTGCGCCGCAATCCTCAGCCTGGGGACAAACCAGAACCAGACAATGACTTCGACGATTGGATTGACCGAGTTCATGGCTTCATGCACTTTATAAATGACTCGCCACACGTTCAACGTCCGCAGAAAACCATTGCCACCCTATCCGCTGAGATAGTGCCAGACAACGAGGAAGCACCCGAATCTCTTTCCTACGACAACATCCCACGCTCCGAGAACGCTCAGCTCGCCGATGCACGCCTAGACCGAGTTCGTTTATGGCACGACACGCTGCAGCGACCTCGAGACATGAAGGATGCAGATTACCAAGCCTTCGTTCGCTATTGCCAGGAATTCTATCTCGCAGATAATCAGCTCTGGCGTAAAGACCTGCAGCAACGCCACAAACTCGTTGTAATTCAATCGCGCCGCCTATTTATCTTGCGCTCCGCACATGATGATGTTGGACACCGCGGATTTTACGCGACCCGCGCGCTGCTCACAGAACGATTCTGGTGGCCCTACATGGCTCACGACATTACTTGGTGGATTCACACCTGCTATCTTTGCCAAGTTCGCCAGACACAGCAAGTTCGCATTCCTCCCACGGTTGCAGTTCCCGCGCCACTATTCTCCATACAAGTACATCCTTCAAGGGTGCTGTTCATTAATCCACTTCCCCGAATTTCGCATGCTTCGCAAGGAGAATGCCAAAGCACTCGGTGATTGGATATTCGAGGATTTATTGTGCCGTTGGGGCACATTGGTTGAAATTGTAACAGATAATGGGACTCCCTTTGTGAAAGCACTAGGATACCTCGAGGAGAAGTATCATATCAAGCACATCCGGATGTCGGGCTACAACTCCCAGGCGAACGGCATTGTCGAGCGCCCGCATCTGGACATTCGAAACAGTATATCCAAGGCTTGCGATGGAGTTCAGAATAAATTCTGTATTTTGGGCCGACCGCATTACCATTCGCAGACGCATGGGATGTTCCCCTTACTTCGCCGCGACCGGAACTCATCCTTTAATTCCCCTCGACATCTCCGAAGCAACGTACCTGCTTCCCCCGCCCGATTCGGTTCTCAGCACCGAAGGTTTAATTGCTCAGCGTGCAATAGCACTCCAAAAGCGCCGAGAGCACTTAACTCTGCTTCATTCCAATGTCTACGCCGCACGAATCCGAGCCGCAATTAAATTCGAGCAGGACCATGCTGCGACATTACGGGATTACAACTTCCAACGCGGAGACTTAGTTCTCATGCGAAACACCGCCATCGAAAAATCACTCAGCAGAAAAATGCGTAAACGATACCTCGGGCCGCTCATTTTTATCTCCCGCAACCTCGGTGGCGCATACATTTTATGCGAACTCGATGGTTCTGTTTTCCACAGACCAATTGCTGCCTTCCGGGTTATCCCGTATTTTGCCCGCCAAAGCATCCCCTTGCCCGCACTAGAAGACCTCCTCGATATTAGGGGAGCTCAGAGTAACTTTGCTTATTTGCTTATTTTGCTTATTTTGCTTATCTGCTTATTTGCGGCTCGGCACATGATGGCGGCGCCGCGTGAGATTTGACGGCATCACTGGTTCCCCAAACGGAAAAGGCTCCTATTTCATCAATAAGACTGCTATGTGAATGGTTGAATCGTAAGAAATGAAAGGGTAGCATCTTAAAAGCCCCACTTGCCATCTCTTGGTCAACCCCATACAAAATGCCTCGGGAAGGCTATCATTTTCAAGTTCTTTGCTCTTACATGATGCAGATGACTATCTGCGACCTTATTACCCTCCAGATAGCCTCGGCTTTGCCTCCTTGATCGACAAACTCTCACTAGACATTAATGACTTCCGTCTTTTTCTTCTGTTTTTGGCCAAGCTTGCGCGACAGTCCCTTTTGGGAGCTATTCTTGGTGCTAATCTTTGTTCTGCCCATTGTCCCGGAGTTCCGTCATGCACAGCTAGACTCTAAGATGGCGAGAGTGTCAAAAACGAGGACGGAGAGCTCTGTGCAAAAAAGTTACGTGGTCTTTCCGTTTGGGGAACCAGTGATGCCGTCAAATCTCACGCGGCCCCGCCATCATGTGCCGAGCCGCAAATAAGCAAATAAGCAAAGTTACTCTGAGCTCCCCTATTTCCACCGAGCGCCTGCGCGAAATGGAACAGAGCACACTTGCAGACCCCGAGGACGACGACATTGAACCATAAATCCCACGGTTTCAATCTCAGTTGGGAGGAACAAAGTTCCCTTGGTTATTCCATTCCGGCTGCCTGAGGACAGTCAGTTTTTCAGTTGGGAGGAGATGATGCGCACCAGCTCGCGCTGTGCGCGTATACACATTCTTGACACCACGGATATACGGCATCCATTCCCACGGTTGACCACGGCATCGCACGCGGCCCGAGACCCGGCTTCCGTGGCCGCGTTGGGACATTTTCCGTGAGAGTTTAACTCCATTAGTTCACGGCTTTCTTTTATATGCATTCTTCGTGGTTCCTACGGACCATTACCTCATTTTCCCATCTCTATCCAATTACTATAAAAAGCCCACATCTTTACACTGTACAGTAGAGACCTGCCCCCCTGCAATACATCTCCCACTTCTTGCCCCCTTGCATATCGCCCTCTGCAGTTCATCTGCCTACGTTCTGAGTCCTTCGTCGTCCCCGATCACTGTCGTTCTCGCCCATCGATATCGCCTACACTTGTCCTTCGTCGCCACCGTCCAGTCCGCTCACACGTACCTGATTGGTATTGGGACATCTTGGACCACCTCGCACACCCACGTTTAGAGTCTTGCTTGCCGAGTGTTGTTGTTCATTTGTTTGTTCAGCTCCGCTCATAGGGCCCGAGTCAGCGTATCACCAGGCACACCACAACCGCACGTCCAGGGCATCTTCGACGGATGTGTGTGTATCGCACATGATTTGTATGTGCCAGGGTCGTTGCCCCCAGTGCTATTTGGAGGGTGATCGGGGCGAGGCTTTCCTGAATTCCCACGGTTGTAGAAGTGAATGGTACTATACTGACTGTGGCAACAACAACAAGACCTTGTCAGGCGTCATTTGCGAGGGTCCAGGCCTACCCTAGACATCCAGAGACTTTGCTTCATTCGTAATAATTTGGGTCGTTCAGGTATCGTTCTATGGGTTGAATAATAAGGCCCCCGGCAACCCCTGGTCCCCCTGCTCTGTCTCGACATGGGAGAAGGATAACACATAAATTAAATCCATCAAACAAATCGCTACTAAAGCTCTTCGTATTTGGTCACCTCAAACCTTTGAAAGCCCCGCCGTATGGCAACATAGGCCAATATCATTGGGCGCGATTCAGCGCTGTGCATAGTAGACAGTTTGTTTAATTACTACAGGTTCGTAATAATGTTCCCTTAAGGCAAAGCCAAAACTTGGTAGAGTGTACCAGCGTTCGAACATCACAAGTAAACTGATCGTGTTCCTTTTGGTTCGATTTGCATAGGGAACGAAAGAAATTGAAAGACACAGTGTATTGATTTTAACACAGCAATCAACTTTGAAAGCCAGACTCCAGGGGCGCAAGGCCAATGGTAAAACTGAGGAGGACCCACTGACCTTACAATATACTCAGTCTAGCTGACCTATGTAACAAAACTAAAACTATATGCTGGAGTGGCTAGGTGGGTGGGCAGAGAATTCACAGGTTCTGTCGGTGCATCCTTGCAGCAAATGAGCCCCGATATGCATTGGAACCGGATAATGAAACTGACTGGCCGTGTGGTTGAGCCTTGTGCATCTCAGGCAACTCGGCACACACTTGATGTGCTGTGTGCATTCCTGGTCAAAATTGATGAATGAGATAGCAGAATAGAAAGTTTATCAGGGCCGCTCAGCTCATATAATTGAAGCCTATATAAATTGCACTCCGAAGCCTGGAGAACGATCCGTTTTGCAAGTGTGTGTGACTCTGAGGCATATTCACAGATAGTTGGAAAGGACAATAATCGGCTTCAAAGCACAAAAACACGGTTGTTGGACTCGCCCGGTGAATGAGATAACTTGTTATCCAGGATGAGTTAATGTTGTTGTCAATCAAGAGATTGAGACCTCCTCGAGAACCTAAAACCATTTCAAACTGTTTTAAAACAGTTTTTTCTCGGAAGTCAAGAATATATTTCTCCTTTGTGTCAACTGTGTTCAGTCTAGCACTTTTTGGCCAGGGTGGGATGCCAAACGACCTTCTGGGCTTCGGGTGCTGCACCTTTTATCGGCCCTCAGTCCGCCTTAGCACAGGAACGTCGCAATTTCCGAACCTCAAAAGCGAAGATTCCCACGGTTGTTGATTTTCAACCCAAGCTCTGTTCACGCATCAGTTGCAGACACACAGAGAGCTTCAATCTGTAGTGAGTGGTTTCATGCCTGGTAAGGACCGCAAGAGGTACAGACCACGGAAAATGGCCCGGGGAGACGCCGGGCGAAGGCAATGGTTTACAGCTAAAGAAAAACGATAGACGTTTTCGATTTAAAACAAAACTTCGGGCCGAGCATAGAATTCCAAAGTTTCGACTGCAATTTGACTCTCCAATTTTCCTCTCGTGATGGGTGGGGCCACTTGTGCCTTTGGTAGGCAGAGGGCTGTGCTCGGCCCGAAGTTTTGTTTCAAAACGAAAACGTCTGTCGTTTTTGATTTAGCTGTAAATGGTTTGAAAACAGTTTGCCTGGTCCATCAAATAAAATGGAAATAAAAACGGTTGTAACCATTTTAAACAGTTTTTAGACCGCAACAATTGGAGCCTTATTCCGACGACAAATTTCCAGCCTTGCATAAAGCCGTTGTGTCCGATCTTACCACGGCGACCAACCTCATTGAGCACGCAAATGAGGTAGTGCTACCCGAAAATCGATACCGCAAATCTGCGGTATCGAAACTACATGAAAAAGCTTTCCCCAAAATCGTTCCCGCAAAAATGCGGGAACAATACTGACCTAGTGTTAGCAGGCCACCCCACGTCGGCACGCCCGGCACCTCACTCGGCACAGATAAGGCCGAATAAAGCCGACCTATCAGCGCCGCCATCAATGCACGATATCGCCTTTCCCAAACGACCACTACGACCAACGCACCCAACTCGAACCCAGCCACCCAACCTCGGCGTCAAAGGTACACACCACCCCAGCACCGCACCCGCCCCGCTCCGGCCACACCTCCCTTTTCGTCCCGCGACTGACCTCCCCTTTGCGCGCCCCGCTGCGTCCCTTGCTCGGTATCGACGGCACTCACCTGGCACCCACCACCGCACTGCTGCGCTGCCCCAGCGCCCCACCCCCGCCTATCCCGACTGCACCTCGCCCAGCTGCCGACACCCCCTCCCCATCCCGCCGCCTCGCGCACCACACCCGTCCTTCTACCGCGCCCACCCCCTCCGCTGCCCACGGCCCGCCGCTCCCGTCTCTCGGGCCGCTCGTGGTCATGCCCCGACGTCAAAATGCCGCCGCCGACTTTCCCTCCTCTCGGCTGCCTACCCCGCCCGTTACCGCCGCTGCCAGCCTCCGCCCTCCGCCCTTCCTGCGCCCGATCCCCGGCGCCCCTCTCCCGCCGTCTCCGCGCTGGATTTCCGCCCGCAGTCTCCCCTCCCCGCCCCCTTCCTGCGGTCGCCATCCACTCCCGACGTCCCCTCGTGCCTACGCTGCACCCATCGCGTTTCGTCCACCGCCTCGATTGAGCCTCTCAAGACGCCTTCGTGGATGGAAACACCGCTGGATTTAGGAAAAGTAATGGTGTGTACTTCTGCTGTGTCCCGCTGCCCGCGCCGCCTCCTCCGTCCTCCTTCGGCTAATCCGTCTGCGCCGATGACACTGAATTTCACGAGGAATTCAGTGCCGTCCCCGTCCCTTGCATCCCCCCTCCGTGCGCTGCAGCCACAGCCGGGAATGGCCGCTGCGCGTTACTCAATTGTGTTCGCCACCTGCACGTCTATCAATGCATGCCGCGCGTTCTCGGTCCGGAGTTGCCTTTACTGCGCTTACATCCCTCTGCGTCCACTATCCTTGACTCCCCCCTTCCACCTTTTCCACCGGCTCGACCATTAACGAGACGTCTCCCCCCGGGCGCGTGCGTGACGCGGCCGACGTCTGATGCATACGACATGACCGACGCCTCGGCCTCGTACTTCGGCCCCACCACGCCCACGCTGCAGGCGGGAGCGTGCGCCTGGGCAGCGCATATCTGGTACGCAGACTTGGCGCCGGCGGGTTGTAATGGTCGTACTCCCCGTGTGGAGCGCGGCGTTCCGCGGGGAGTGCGAGCCCAACGGAGATCGCGAGCGGGTTGGTGTGTTTACCCGCTGGGTGAGTTTTCTTTTGCTCATGACTCTCTTTTTCCTTTGTTTTTTCTTATGGTTTTGAATTTGGTTTCTGCCCGCGTTCCTTCTCCGGCCATCAGGGCGACGACGTTGCTGCGTTTGTTCGTCGTCATCACTCCTTTCTCGTTTCCCTCTATCCGGACTCAAACATCGCGGGCCATCTTCCATCTTACAATTTTATTTTACTTCTTTTATTTTCTCCGCGCGTTCTCTTTCTTCTTTCTTCTGTTGTTCTGTTTGTTTCTCTGGTGTGCTTTCTCTTTTCTTCCCTTGTCCTTTTCGTCTTGCGCGATACGTCGTCTACGTCTTCATTGACTCGGGCGCCGCAACATAGTTGTATTTCTTTCATCCTCCCTCCTCGCGACGCGAACTTCTTCTTACTTCAATTTTTTGCCCCCCTCATCGCGCATCGGCCCCCAAAGTCTTTACAGCTCAGCTATCCGGCCGACATCTGCATGACGCAGGCCGACTTCAACGCCTCCGCCACTCACGCCAACAACCGCACCTCTGCCGTTGTCGGTGGAAATGTAGGTAGACGACGGAGGACGCTGCGGCGGTCGGAGCGTCGACGACTAGTTGGTGCTCGCTCTGTATATACATCCCCTTCAATTCCATTACACCCATCGTTTCATAATTTTCAGTGAGGGAAAACGCCTATTTTGAATCACTCGATGTCTAGGTGAAAACCAATCAGCGTAGAATTCGCTGCGAAGGACTCATCTTTCTGTAAATGTCCGTTTTCCGCCGGTGCCCGAGCTCCAGAGTAATCCAGGTCAGGTCAGTCTTGCTCCATTGCATCTCGAATTCAACGGCTTCAACTCAAGCTTCTCTTCGCGTCGGACGAAATCTACCAAGTCATCTTGCCTGTAGTGGATGTCCGCTCAAAAACCACCGAGCCACTGAGCAGCGGAGAACAAAGAATCAGAAGAGCGAATAACATGGGGAAATAAGTCCCAAATAGGTGAATTCGGCGGGGCGGGGGTGAAGGGTATCATCCTCAAACGCCGCTATCAAACTCGACATCCTGAAGTCGCTTAACCTGCTGAACCCCGCTGAAAATCAAGCTGTGTTGCGCCGATATAAAGGCGCGAATGCATCGTCCAAGGGCTTCATCTTCACTATCCGAAGACTTCACCTCTTCCTCTCTTCACACTTGCCGAATGGCTTCTTTTGTGTTCGTTTGCTCTGCGGCAACCGCTATCGCAGCAACTGCTCCGGCTCCACCGTACTACATCATCACGAGCGCGGAAACTCCGTCTTTGAATCGACCAGGCCTAACTCCTGTCGGAAAACAACGAGCGGAGGATTGCATTCCCGCGGTCAGTTAATTAATTGTATCCCTGTGCCTGATGATTTGACAGGTGTTTTCGCAATTCAACATCGGTTTCATCCTGTCCTGCACGGTCGATAAAGACGGCGAGGAAGGACTCGGATGTCCCATCGCCAACGAGACTACAACGCCTCTAGCTCAAGCACTTGGACTGAACATCACTTACTGGTAAACGCTGAGCAGCGGCTGCGTCATATCTAGAGATTCACCAACGAGATCTACAGCGGAACTGGTGAGGAGTCGAACGATGACTGTGTTCATGACAAGATCCAGGCCTTCCTCAAGGCCAGTAATCAATCTGCTCTCGTTGTCTGGGTATGCTTTCCGATTTTCGCGATGATAATCATTAAGCGATAATGGGCATCCAGTAAGTCTCTTCACTTTTAAAATGATGTGTTGTTCACCGAATCATTGTTTAGTACCGACCTCATCCTTACCGTGGTCAGTGGGAAGCGCGTGGAACAAACTTCGATGAACTGCACAGGACTCGATGGTCCGGCGTAATTAAGGACTTGATGTCATCTAGAACCACTTGACTGCATCAGGGACAGAACCCTTGGCACCCACCTAATTTCAATATGTTTGAAACTGAGCTTACTGTACTATTTTGCTCAATTCCAGTGTGGGGAGTCGGGTGGGGAGGGCGAGCGCAGACGTCAAAGGGCGGGGTGTGCACGCTGTCGCGGGCAAAGGGAAGTGGGTGGTCGAATTTAGAAGGATATGGCGGTAGGAGTGGCAAGCGGTGGGCGGTGGTGGCCGACGAAGAAGCGACGGGTGGCTCCGAGGCCGGAGGCGCTAGGGTGGGCGGGTTAATCAGGCGGGAGCGGGCGAGGTGGCTAGGCGGTCGCATTGCTGCGGCTGGCACGTGGTGGAGATTGCGGGCAGGTGGCCGCGGGGTTGACGGCGCAGGGGCAGAAGGTGGGGAGAAAGCGAAGGTGCGGCGGAACACGGGGGCAGTGGGTAAAGAAAGAGAAGAAAAACGGCGTGACGTAACGATGAAGCGAGAGCTGCCGAGCCAACCGAAAAGTCGATTCTTGGTCGATTCCCACGCAAAATATCAAGACACCTGCCGGGAAGAAAAGTGTGAAGCTTCCTTGGAAAGGAAACACAACATGTGGGTCTTGTATGATCAGAAAGAGGGGTCCTAGCCGTATAAAACTCTCAGTTTGAATGAAACGGATCAAAGGCGGCCATCGGCGTGCGCCGTATATCGTAAGTATTGATAAGCATCTGTTGACTATTTTGCTTACGTTGTATCTTGACCAGTGGTGCATCGTTTGAGGTGGGAAATGCGCGTCAATCTCGTATCCCATGAAGAGAATGCTATACTCAGATCCAGGTGAAACGGACGGCAAAATGTTTTTCTTCGGCACAGAATCAGGTTGGCCTCAGACCGTCCCCAGCTCACGCTTGGCCTCTCGCAAAAACACCACCCGCTCCAGGGTTTTTTATATATAGAAAGCTTCATGACATTCGAAGGTTTCCTCGTGGTTCATCCGAATAAAAATAATGGCCCCCGGATTTCGTGGCAACATAATCGTAGCGAGCCCGACTTCGGAGAATGCAGATGGCCTACGAGTCAGTTGATCGATATACAAATTCCTGAGCATTCCTGTACCGAAAAGTCTGAGTCAGGGAGCTGTGTCGGGAACGAGCAGAAGCTGTGGCATGGGACACGTTGCCACAACGATCTACTTGCCCGCTCGATCCCCGTCGCGTATCAGAATAAGTCAGATGTTCGAGGAAGAGCAGAGGCACGGAGATAGTGCGGTGAAAGAAGGAGGGTGAAAGAAGGAGCCCTTTCTTTGAGTGGATGTTAAACGGCTGACCGTAAAGTCGAAAATAAAGTGAACGTGTGCCTCTCGAAGCCAATCCTCGATATGGAGGTCAGCTGGTGAAAGGACGCCGGTCTCCGGAATGCGCGTTTAGTTCACTTTCTTTGTCTTTGTTTTTGACTCAAGGAAATCCTTGATCTTGGGATTATTCCAATAGGAAACCCGGTTTCCCCAGAAACCCCCACCGATCAGGGAAATCTGTCATTAGCCGTTCTTTAACGAAATGCATCGCATTCGATTAGTTCAATCCCCATGAGGGTGATCCCCTTCCCACTCTCTCTGCTCTCGCTCTGGAGCTCTGCTGATACTTCCGGCGCTCGGGCTTGGCGTCAACATTTCCCCGAATGGGGGGGAGTGACCTTGCGCTGTGCCGATGGTTCTCAAAAATTCTGCTGGGGTGTAATCCTTTACCACCATGGATTCAGAGGTTATTAGCTTGAGTCGTTGGGACAGCATCATAGCACCCTGGCAATACGTGCGGAATGCGAGCGGAACTTCACACAGCCGATGTTGATCGCATCAAATAATTATTCACACGGTTCAACTTTTAACGATCTCATTCTGGGGGGGCATTTCGGCGCGGCCAGAAATTTACTAAGAGGTCTATCGAACCTTACTGTCTTCCTACCGACTCTCACTCAATCTTAAACCTCCTGGGGTTGTATTGACGCAAAGTGAATCCCGTCTAAGCGGGGTAAAATTTCGCTGCGGCAGCCAAGGATATTTGGCTCCGCCATACCGACTCTACTGAAGAGGAGCCGAGAGTAGTCGTGCACAGGTGCCTTGACAGGTTTATTTTCGGAGCTCAACAGCTTTTACAACTCATGGTGCTTCAAGCTTTATGTAAGGCTCACATCATACCTCCAGTCAAACCAAAGTCGCGGCGCTCTTGTAATTGTTCGAATTGCCCGGACCAAGCATGATGTATATTTCACTTGAGTGTTACTTGAACCCTCGCACCCCGAATGATGTACAGTGTTCATTTAAGTGTGCTATGTTCGTTTTCCGCGCCCTTCGGGGACTGGAAATCAATACATAGGGATCTTAAGAATTTCGCCGATGCCAAGCCCGAGTACCGCCGAAAATTCCGGAGGGGTTTCTCGAGAAACCTGGTTTCCCGATAACACCCAAATTTTCGAGGGGGGTTTCTCGGGAAAGCGGATTTCCCATTAGAATTGTCCCTCCAAGAGGTGTGCTCCTCACTTCAAATGTGATTTTTGCGTTCTGTTTCTAGTAAATCAGAATATAGCTAGCTCGGCAAGAAGCCGGCCGTGCGGAGGAAGCAGGTGTTTCTCAGGAAACCGGGCTTCCCAATAACACCGAATATTTTGACAGGGGTTTCTCATTAGAATCATCCCCGGCGGAGATCCGACGGAGTCCACAGGGTTTGTCGACGCGGCCGCTGAACGCAGTGCATACGTACATACAAATGTCAAAATCATGACATGAACGTCGAAACCACGGCATCTGCTCAAGATACGAGAGAAAGGCAAGTAAAGGAAGTGTAAATTAATGACTGTGGTCCCTCAAAGGAACGTATGGGTACTGCGGTAGCGAACACTAGCCTCTACCGTGTGCGTTGCAGTTATCTTTAATATTGCGTTATTAAACTCATCCGTTGTCCGCTTAATATCTGCACAGATGTTACAGCGTGGTGAGAAGCCGCTATGATGATGGCTCACGAGTACATAGTTGACCTTGTGAATATTTGAGGACTTCTCCGCCCCATCACAGTGAGCATTCACCGCATATCACACAACTGGATTCCCTGCCATGCTTCCGAGCCTATCACCCACTTGGTATTTCGTTCTACCATGATCTTCGAAGCACACGATCCGTTAGCTTCGATGCCCTCGTCTCCACGAGTATACCGCTCGTCAAGAAGTCAGTGTGCGCTTTATATACGGGTGCGTAGTTCAAGATACATTGTAAACCTCTCCTGGTTCAAACCCCAAGATGGTTTTAGCGATTAATTTCTTTGCCTCCCTCGTTCTGCTCGCAAAGGCCAAGCCCACGGGACCTCACACCATGGTTGTCCATGAGTCGCGTGCCGCCCCTGCCGAGGGATTCGTCCAATCTGGCGCGGCGCCCGCAAAGCAAGAACTCACCCTCCGCATCGCGTTAAAGCAGACCGACATTGCTGGACTGCAGGGTGAGCTATACAAAGTCAGCGAGCCCACGTCCAAATGTGCGTTCTGAGCTTCTCGCTACCGTCTCCTTTGACCATTCTGCAGTCTACGGGCAACATTTGACTGCAGAAGAGGTGTGACTTCCATGACTTTGTGGTTGTGGCGCGAATATGTTCTTGACGCCTGTTGTTGCTGCCAGGTTGCAAAGTTCGTCAAGCCGACGGACGAAACTCTTGGCGCCGTGTCCAGCTGGCTCTCAGAGAACAATATCGATGCCAAACCCGTTACACCTGCGGGTGATATGCTCGAGATCAAGATCCCTGTCTCCCAGGCAAACGTCCTCCTTTCTGCCGAATTCTCCGTCTTTACCCATGTCGAAACGGGAAAGACTTTTATTCGCACGCTCCAGTACTCCCTCCCCGCGCCGCTGACACAACACGTCGAGTTTTTCCACCCGACGACTATCTTCGCGCGTCCCCTTGCCTTCGAGGCCCTAAGTTTGTTGCCGCCGGCCCTGCGAAGCGAGTAACCCCCGTGCTCCCCGGCTCCTGCACCTCTACTCTGACTCCTGCGTGCCTTCAAGTGGGTCATTTCGCGTCCGGCACAACTATGTCCACTGACCAAATGATCAGGAGCTCTACGGTATCCCCACCACCCCCGCAACTCAGAAGTCCAACACGCTCGGCGTCGCTGGCTTTCTTGACGTTCGTTGATCATCCCCACTTCCTTCCAATACTTTATTTATTGCGCTCATTACTTCTAGCAATGGGCGAACCAGGCGGATCTCACGGTGATTTCGGCTGATGCGTTGTTTCATGAGTTCTAACTGCCGCCACAGACCTTCCTCACCACGCTCCGCAAGGATATCAACTCGTCCACCACCTTCGCTCTTGAGATCCTCGACGGTGGCTCGAACCCGCAGAACAGAGACCAGGCCGGTGTCGAAGCAGTTGGTGGTTTGCATTCCATTTTCAATTTATAGTCATTCTCTTCTCGCTCCTAGGACCTTGATACTCAGGTACAATTCTTCTGCACTCTTTGCATAATCTCTTTATACTGAAATGACTTCGAAGTACACCATTGGCATCGCTACTGGTGTCCCAGTCATCTTTATTTCGGCGGGTGACGATAATCCTGATGGCGTCAGCGGGTTCCTGTATGTCTCGTTGACACTTCTGTGCACGTCCCTGCTTCTAAGATTTCCGAAACAGTGATATGATCAGTCTCTTGATCAATGACCCAAGCCGCCCCAGTGTCTTGACTACCAGCTACTCCTTCCAGGCCGAGACTGACCTCCCACTATCAGTTGCAATGTCAGCGCCTTTCCGGTTCTTCCGGGGCGTTCAATTGTGACGACAGATGCCTTTATTTACCAACCTGTGCAACACGTACGCGCAGTTGGGCGCTCTTGGTACCTCGCTGCTCTTCGCCTCGGGCGATGGTTAGTCCTGGGACCACAGTTTAAGTCCGTCTTCGTGTTGCGTGCTTACTTGATTCGCAGGCGGTGTTTCGGGCGGCCAGTCCCAGAGCTGGTAAGCAAACTCCATCTGCGCCTTTGTTGAACATTTCTCACTGATTCTCAACTCGCACACAGCGGGGACTACGTCCCCGTCTTTCCCGCCACCTGCCCATTGTGCGTAGATTTCTCCCCTTGCCATCGCATTTTATTCTCTGATACGCGCTGTTTCTATAGCATCACTTCGGTCGGCTTAACAGGCCTCGACCAAACCCCCGGAGTCGGCGAAATCGGGTCGATGTTTACCTCTGGAGGTCAGTTGTTGGTTTGCTCTATCCGTGCTTTCCTACCCTAACACATCCTCAGGCTTCTCGAACTACTTTCCCATCCCCGACTACCAGGCCAAGGATGTCGCAGCCTACATCGCATGGCTCGACAGCCTCGGCACCATCCCTGAGGACGGCAGGTACAACCGCAGTGGCCGTGGTTTCCCCGACGTCTCCGCACAGGGGGAAAATTATGAGATCGTAGTGGGTGCGTCTCTTCTTTCCTTCTTTCTCGGTGCCGCGTAGGAACTAATATCATCTGGGTAGATAATCAATTCGGCACTGTGGCAGGCACCTCATGCTCCTCGCCTCTATTTGCCTCTGTTATCGCACTTTTGAACGACGAGGTAAGCTCTCTGTCCTGTATTGCGGGGAAACTCAACTTCTAATCGTTATTATATTCCTTCAGCTTGTAGCGGCCGGAAAGCCCACCCTGGGTTTCCTGAATCCTTTCCTGTACAGTTCTGCGGGCCGTGCAGCGCTCAACGACGTTATGTTTGGTGATAACCCTGGTTGTGCCACAGAGTGGGCATTCTTTCTTTCACTTTTCAGCTTGGGTCTTAGGCTGACGAGCATTTTAGCGGTTTCTTCGGGCACGCCGGGTGGGACGCTGTGACCGGGCTCGGCACGCCGAACTATACAGCGCTCAGGACTGCGGTCGGGTTGTGAAGATGGAAATGTTAAACACGGGTGAATTTTTTTTAGGTAACACATTTTTCTTGTATCTACTGGGGAGAAATGTATGTGTTTCTTCTTGTGAACGATGAGGTACTGTCTGTCTCGGGCGTTCGAAACTTTTCGCGAAGAAAGTCACGGTGAGCCGTTATCGTTCAAGCACGGACATCCGCAGCCTCAGGCTGCTGAATCCACGTTTCCCCACTCGCATAAGGGGTGGAGGAAATTCAATTATATGACTGAGGACTGGGCCTCTTCGAGGCGGGAGCTGAACCTTTAGGTTGAAGCTGAAGAGGGAATTTTTTACTGTGTTGAGTGAACACAGGGACCACTCACTCGAAATGTGAATTTCACACTCGGGTGGAGTGAGTGCAACTTGAGTGATCTCTGTCATACTCAACTCGTGTGAAATTCACACCCCCCCTCAACGCACTTGTCCTGAATGAGAATATTCCTTGTTTTTCTGCCGACCTGCCTGGGTGTACCGGCTCGTGTTTGCCTCTGCCGGCCAACTGCCGGCACTGTATCAATAGGATCAAGGCATTCTTACTTCCGCTTCCCTCGTCTGCGCCGTCAACCTGAAGCAGCTTTAGCTCTATAGATCCCACGTATATACCTTCTGCGACCATACCATCCAGCCCCCCCGGAAGCTTCCTGCCTCAAATATCTCACAATATCTCCCTGGCCCCGGGCCCGGCGGCGGCGGCATGCACACGAAAGTAGGTGCCGCCATATGCAATTCAGCCGCAACCACAGTTTAGGGCCTATAACAATTCGCTTTACACCTCCTTATCCTCAGTATCTCTCCAGATGGCTCATTTTGGGGCTCCGGTTTTTTCGCCGTGGTGTGGCGTGGTGTGGCCTGGCGTGCCGCAGTGGCAGTGCTGGCGTGTCCCGACGTGGCACGGTGAGGCTTTTGTAGGCACTTTTGGGGGAGTCCCATATTCTTCGGTAAAATGACTGCCAGGGATGGCCTCGACTCCTCAAAACAACAATAATGCTCAAATCCCATTTCATTAGACTTATATTCGTGGTCAGATTTTTAATTCCCACGGTTGAGTGATCACGGTTTTGAATGTTCATGTCGTGTTCATGTGTTCATGTGTCCATAAGTCCCACTGATATGTTTGCTCTTTGTGTTCTGAATATCATCATCTGTCTCGATTTCAACCTCACCTGGTCCCGACGCGACAATACTCTCAACAGGAACATCAATCAGTTGTTCTTTTCGCGGGCCCTTGGGTCCGCGTGCACTTGGCGTGCACAAACACCGAAGGAGGCTCACAACACGGATGACCAAGACATGGGAGGTTTTCACCCAAAAGCGGTCCTCGTCCTTTACGCGGCTGAAGCCTCTGCAGACAAATTTCGGAAATCATGCTGAGATTCGAGACCCCTGTGCATGTGATAGATAACAATGGAAGTGGGAGGAGTGCCGATGTTGCGTCCGACCTATGGCCTTGATGGTCTGAACCCCGTTTATGCACATGTGAGTAACACCGGCAAAAAAAAAAGAAATCTCAACTGTCGTGCCCAATTTGTTCTGTGGGCGTAGGGTCACAAGTCAAGAAGTGACCCTGAGCAGTGCGAGTATAGAGCTGCTCGGTACTTCGGGGGATGGGTGGCAAGGAGGGAGGAGGCCCAAATAATTTTGTGTTCCTACTTGCACTGATTTCAGGTCAGCTTGATCCGCAGATATTGACAGACACACACCAGCCGAAGGCACAGTACATTTGGGACTGTATCCTGTATATAGCCCATAACATCTTCTATGGTTTCTGTTGACTGCCGACAAGAGAAAGAAAAAAGTCTTAAGAAGGGTACCGTTGGATCGAGGATTGGTAATTGAACACCTTAACTGGTTGACTTCGCAAGTAAAAAACATGATCTAGGAATGTTATTCGGCGAAAGATAGTTCATATAGGTGACTTTGTAAGGGTTATGAGCCAGCACAGTCGTGCACGGTGCTGCACGCCACTGCACGGCACGGCACGGCAGAGGTACACGGTGCCGTGCAGCGCCGTGGCGTACCGTGCAGTACCGTGGCATGAGCCGTGCTGTGGACCGTACATCACCAAACACCAATGCGTGCCTGTGGTACACTGTGTCGCATTTCAGTGGATTGAAAAGGCCTTTTCAGTTAAACATCGGGATAGGTTTTGGATACCATTAGGTATGGTTATTAGAAGGGATGTGCCGCATCCAGGAGATGTACTGAGATACCCAGTTCTCTCTACTCGTTCATCAAAGACCTAAGGCCTGTGGAAAAGAATATGGACACGGCACTCTCTGTTTGAAGTGCCAGGCGGAATTCAACCGTGAGAAATAATTATTTGCGTCGACTCAATGAGCTCGATGATGTGCACTAAATTTCTTCGGTGGAAGATCAATATGCTTCGTAAAATTTTACAGGCTCTGTGATGCCCTTACACGCATTCTCAACTCAGTGAAGCAGATAATTTTCTGGAGATGAATAGAACTTATGATTCTTCATCATTCAAAGCCCACATAGCCCGTGCAGCTCACGGTCTATGGAGCCCGCTTACCTCCATACCTCGAATTAAACGTGAATTCACTCAGTAAATTACGCGAGAGCAGGTCGCAGAATCGGAATTTTGACAAGCATTGGGATAATCTGGAAAAGTTGATACGCCGTGGGTGAAGTGCAATTTTGGAGGGGCTAACCAATGTATATAGGCTCGCGCAACAATGTGGAAGGAGAGATCCTTTTAATGCAGCTCAACAGTGTTCCTGAAGGCTGAGAGCAATCCACATAATGTGCTAGTCTTACATCGGGACACGCCAACACACCAACACGCCAGCACGGCACGGCGTGACACCGCTTTTTCCCGGGGCCCTTACCAGCCTGATTTTTTGCATTACGGTCAAGATGAAACAAACTGTAATGGCGGACGCACCGCAGTTTTGTTTTCGATGCGACATACCGCGTTGCTGGAAGATATTCCATGGGCTGGGGCGAAAAGTGGGCGTTGCGCGCTGGAATTCAAGAGCGAAAATCACGCAAAGCCGAGCACAACGCCTTCACGCACCGCTCCGCTCCGCCCCAGCGCAGGCAATGGAACGAAGAACACACTGAACACTAGACTGAGCTCTGCGCTCGTGGCGGGGCTCAACGTCATACCGTGCAGGCAAGCAAATGAGGACTGTTTCAAGCGAGGTGTATTAGTTTTCAGGGCAAGCTCGGCGCCGGTTCGGACCCGTGTTGAGTAGAAGGGACAAGCTGGATCTACGCTGCAGTCAGAGGCGCTGGCGGGCGTGAACTTCAGCATAAAGGAGAATCAAGGAGGATGAGGGCTGGGGGTGATGACAATACAAAATACAACAAGGAGGGACGAGGAACAAGAAAAGAGGAGCAGAGGGAGCACTGGTCGAAGAGTAGTAAATGCACGCTGGTTTCCAGGTGGAGGATGCGCAGGAGTTTGCAACTCGAATGGACGCGAGGCTTCTGCCATCGCTTCCCCGAAAAAACCACCCTTCGAAGCTGAAGGTCAGTTCGTGCGCGCGGATTTTATTAGGATGCGGCAACCTGATAAAATAAAGGAACGTGCGCACGAGGGACTATGCAGCGCAAGTTACGATGTGATCAAAGGGGACGCGGAGAACAAATAATGAACGGATGGAAGGAACACGAGAAAGAAAACGAAAACGAAATGGAATGGAAGAGAAAACGATGGATTGAACAAGGGATAATAAGTATGCACTGGGAGTGATATGTTCCCCTTATATGTCGGTGGCGCAAAGAACCCAAGAAGGGACAGTTACGTGGTCGTCCGATGGCGAGACGATGCAAGTGGGTTACTTATGTAATTGAACGTATGAAGGGACTTCAAGGGAAGAATATAAATGGAAACTGCCCAGGGAATAAATGGGCGTACCTAAAAGCGTTCACTCTACCGGCCGCGCGTCATCCCTGCTACACCTCTCGCACTTCAAAGCCTAGGTGATTCTTGGATCAGATTTTGGTTGGGTTGCACGGCGCAATAAGTGGCCACTTTTTCGTATAACCAAGCATTTCAACCTCGACATCCAGTAAGGTTTGTGGCCCTCCCTATTCCCTCCCAAAAGCTCAGGCCCTCATCTGCCCCCCCATTATCCTACTGGAATCGTGAAACAGAGCACAATTGGCTGCATACGTGAAAACTGTGTTAAAACCACCCGGCATTGGTCCCTCAATACCACCCGTTGCCCGTCCGCTCTGGTCCAAAGCAACGATCTAGGTCAAATATCCCTACAGATACCCTCTCTCTCCCCAGATCGTAGCCAAAGCGCAGCACTATTGAGCCCTCCGCAAATAAATCTTTCACCCCCCAACCAAAATTACAATTTTTACTCTTCCCACGGCGTTCTTGAGCCCAAATTGGATGATATCCTGTAGAAGCTTTCACACAGGGGAGGCCCACTAAAACTGCGCGAGATCAGTGGCCCAAGTATGCAATCGGCGCGGTATTACACGTTGAATTCACGATTTCCCCCGTGAGGAGTGTACAGTTCGTGGATCACGTGGCCGTCTCGGTCGCTTTTGATTACACAACTTGCAAAATTTAGTTCGGCTATTTTAAATTTAGCAAACTCCTCTTTTCGGATTGTCGGTGCGCCCGCTTCCTCTAGAAACCTAATATCCTCCGGCCCCGCGTCCTGACCCCCGAATATCTCGATGAATACGCCGGGCTGCGGGCAATACCATGTATGATGTGCCAGTCATCAAGCTATATTTCGCACGTAGACACCGGGATACACCATTCTTCCTGAATACGCAGCATACGGCCCCACGTCCCCGGCCGCGACTCTGAATATGTCCAGCTTTCGCCAAACGCCAAACGCCGGGCCGCACGCCGGGCCGCGCACCTGTCAATCACACGCGGCATCCCTTCTCTCCAGCTACTACCATGTCGACCGTCCTCCGTCCACTGACACCTCCACCCCGCCCTTCTGCAATCTTCAACCACCTTCCCGTCCCACGCTGCCCCCGTCCCGTCGCCCTCCGCCACCACGTTCTGACGTCCAGACGAGTCGAGAGTCGAGACGACATCCAGACGTGCCGCTGCCCAGCGCAATCCCTCCAGCAGGCTCGCTCTCGCGCTCATCGCCGCCGGTCTCCGATTTCCCCATCCCGCGTCCCGCCTCCTCGCAGCCTTTGCCTTGCGTCCATCCGGCAGTCTCCACCCTGCGCCACCGCATTTTCCTCCGCCAACCCTTGCCCACACCGGACGCTTACGCCCCCTTCTCGCCCTGCCCCTTGCACCTCAGACAGCGGTGTATCGATGGAAAGGGTGGAATTACATGGACTGGTATGGAATCGCATGGAACATGCGGTGCGTATCCCTCTCACTGCGCTCACCCCCCTTTCTTCCTCCTCCCACCACCCGCCCATTCCCTCCTCCCTGTCCCCCCGCTATCTGTTTCTATTCACGTCCCCGAGCGTTTGCGTCACCCCTTCGCGTGTCCGCGAGGTCTTCAATATCCTGCTCGCGATGTCCCCCTTCCGCGCGCTACTACTGCAGTCGGGCACAGTCCGTGGCACGTCATTCGACGTGTTCACCGCCTGCTCGTCTACGTATGTACGTCGCGCGTTCTCGGGTGGATTCCATTCCCCACACAAACACCCATGCCCCACCGTTCCCCTCCACCGCGAAATTCTTCTCATCTCCCACGGCGCCTCGTAGCCAGCCAGACTTGATGCGTGCCGCTACCCTAAGAATCACTCCCTCTTTCCCTCTTCATTCCTTCCAGCCCTCTTGACTTCGCATCGACGACGCCCATCATTGGCTACACCCACCTGACTCCCCGACTCAGCAGCGCTCTGCACCCGCCTTACGGCTTCCTCCTTGCTTGAGCGAAGAGCCGCACCCTCCTCTGATTCATTTCATCCCCGCATTCGCCAACCCTTCGCCGGTACTCGGCAACCTTTATGTCGTGAATTTCTCTCGTCTACCCCCTGCTACTCAATCTCCAGCTAAATCTGTGTTCATCCAACCTGGCGCTTTCCCTCTTCATTCTTAACACCACACTGATTCTGCGATGGTACACGCGGTGTGCTTCGAGATCACGCAGGGGAGCGTGCCAGATGAGTTGTACGTTTGCGCCCGGGAGTCATAGTGGTGCGTGTGCATTTTCTTTCACTACTTTCGGTTCTTCGTTCTGGCCGTTTTTGCGGGAGCGGGTCGACGCTCGGCTTCTTTTGGGCCGTATATGCATTGAGCATTTGCTTTCTCGGCGACCAGGTTTCGGCAGCACTAGGAGTCGTCGGTGTTGTCCTCTCCGTGCCCAACATCGATTATTATTTTCTTCGGGCAGAGGGCGACGCACTCCGTGTTTGTTCTCGGTGTATGGGCGTATGGGAAGGCGGTCTTCATTCTGCTTCATCTTCTATCAACAGTTCTTTTTCATCCTACTTTCATCATTGGACCTCTGCGGCTTCTACTTCACGGCATCTATCTTGTTTCTAAAAGGATTTTGCCCTAGTTTTCTATCGCCGAGGCCGCGCCACGCCTACCTTGCCTGCCCTCTATCGCGCTTTTTTTCCCTGCGGGTTTCCGTGCTGCCATCATCTCGTCACGTAACACGTCCGCTCCTTACCCCTTCGCTTTCCTCCATTCTCGCGGCTCCTGCACCACCCTTTCACCATCTTCGTATACCTCTACGCCCCCGCGCGTATCGCTCTCTCTCGGTGTATTTCAGGCATACCGCCCTCCCCTTCGCGACTCGATGCATTATCTTCCTCCGAGTCAATTCAATCTCACCAACCTACCCGGGAACATCCAAACACAAGTCCGACTCGCCCAGAATGTCCAGTCTAGGCCACCTTCAATAAATTCCGCGGGGGCTAGTTCCCGTGCTCTCCGATGGTTAACTTGCTCCGCGTCCCAACCTGCCAACCTGCACAAATCGACCCACCCCGGCGGAGCGACTCAAGTAACAAAACAATTCATTTCGGTGCACAAGTGCAGACCTGGAACGTCTACCCTGGGTGCGATTTGGAACATGAACTCGAACTAAATTCAAAGGAGCTACGGGGTCTTCCGCTGTCTCTTGCGATTCTCTCGATCAACTCACGCTCATCTTGTACTTCCGCAAACTATTAAAAATCCCCTCTCAGTCGACGTTGACCGCTAGGTGGATCACATCCTGTTCCATCTGCCGACCGCAACAGGTGAGCATCGCGCCTGAATGCGAATTCAACCATCTTGTTCGCCCAGCCTCAAAAACACCAACTTCTGCCTCGCTCCCGAACCGCCCCTCAGGCGCACGAACAGGACATCCCTTCTCGGTGTGCTGTCCAGTGTCCACGGCTCTTATGCGCCCAACGAATCAGAAGAAACTCTCCTTCATATCCTTCCAGGCCCACGCACCCAACCCCCACCTACTTCGTCGCCATCCGAATTCCGGCCCCGGTGCGTTTGAGCGTAACTAACACGAACACGAAGTTTGAACCGGCTCCTAGTGATTCGAACCCTTGGCCATGGTATTACTTACCTGTACAGATCGGCGCAAGACACAACATGGAACGCGGATTCAAGTTGAAGTTATTAATTCCTCGCTGCCTATTCGCACCCGGTGGTCCAGCGCTCGGTTCCAGAACTCAAACTCTGCTGCCAGGATCGATTGCATCCTCAAACCCGAAAAGCGATTTACATACCTCGTCAACTGGAGGAAATTGCCCGGGACCCATCCTCTCAACTCACTGCCCATTTATAACTTGGGTACAACGGTTACCAAATCACCCTCTGTGGATCATTCATTCACTCTTTCAAGAAGTCCTTCCGTCGAAACATCAAGTTGAATGAATCAATAATCAAGCCACCTTCAGGTCAATCATTCAACCCGCCCTTCCGTTGCGAGATGAACGTGAGCTCAAGAATTAATGTAATGTTCGACGACTTGGAAGCCTCGTGAGACTCCGAGTCATGGCCGCCTACTCCACTCAGCGCGCTCAACACGGGACGCAGTTACTATATATACACCTTGCACCCGGCGAGTGATAGGCATTCATTCCATTTACCACCTATTAACCGCAACCACAACTGCGGCGGTAAGTAAATTTGGTTCCACCGCAATGTTCGTGATACTATCCTGGGGTATCTCACCCACAGACGGCGCCGTGTCCGTACATCCGTGGAAGGGACAGCTTGGATGAAGCAAGGGCAAGCTGTTTTGGGGTGGGGGTGAGTGTCTCATTACCATCGAGTTCAGTATGCAGACTAGCAGTGGTTCTATTCGCAGTGACAACAAAAAGTTCAAAGGCTTCGATCGAGCTGCGGTCACGGTCCAAGTTCACGTCCTACATACTCACGTGCTTGCTGTGAGTCCGTTTCTTCTTCGTCCCGGCCTTCCGTCCTCCATCTCTATTCATCGCAAAATAGACTCGATCTCCCGGGCCGCAAGCGCTGCGGCTGAACATTCTCGAGCTATGTAGTGGGTTTCCCGAGCATGTGCCTCAAGTGGAAAATAAAAAATTCATTGAATCAGCAAGTACTGGGAGGCGAGTCCAAGTTCGACACCGCCGCGAGCGCTGCGATAATAATTACATACCTGCAAGCTATCTGACTCCCTCGACCTTTATGTGAGTTAAAATAGGTGCATAACCCAGGCTACCCCTCGGGATGCCCACTGGGTACGAAACTCGCCTTCGTGTCCAGTAAATCCCGGTATGTGGATCATAAATTCAGTGTGTGAATACAATTTTCTTCTTAAAAACCAGCTGGGTTGTGACACCCACCAGCGCAAAATTGACGGCCGTCCCCGTTGACGGGACGGTGGTAGTCCCAAATTGCGGGGTACTCATGATACAACTGTGGAGTAGTCTTTAGGTGTTCTCGGGCTTCTGCAAACACATAAATGACCGTAGGACGGCCCTTCCTGAGGTGGGAGCAAAGGGCATTGTTGGCACAGGTATTGCCAGCTACATGATGTTTTATTTTACCAGAAAAAAGCTAAAGTTTAGTCGAGAGAGCAAGTCGGCTCTCACGAGCCAACAGTGCGAGCAGAACGCACGCACATCTTCGTACATCGGCCTGCGGTGATTCAATTAATTCCGCAACTAAATCCAAGGTCCCTGCTTCCGCAACAGCTCTGGCGCCGTCCAAGTCGCGGGCAATTTGCGAGAGTGCGCAACATGTGCCTTCGACGACGTTCACGCGGCCGTCACTGAACGGCGATTGAAAAAGACTGAATTCTGAAGATTACACGAAAACTCACCGCAAAACAGCGACGAGTCGTGCACACGGCTGTATAGTCACTACTGCTTCCCGTTTCGGCGAGTGGAATGCAAGCTGAGCCAGGATCCAGGAGGTCCATTGTCGTACCCTAACATTTGTTGACTCCGACAGCTCCAGGATGAAGTCCAGCGCCCCTGCTTCCACGACAGCTCTGGCACCGCTCAAGTTGCGGGAAATTTGAGAGAGTGCATAACATGCACCTTCGACAACGTCCAGATTACCATCACTGAACGGGCGATTGAAAAGGGCTGAATTCTGAAAATTACGCGAAAACTCACCCCAAAAGAGCAACGAGTCGCGTACTCGCCTGTATAGCCACTACTGCTCCCGTGTTGACGAGTGGAATGCAACCTGGCCGAGGAGCCAGGAGGTCTGTCGTTGCACCCCAACATTTGTTGACTCCAACAGCTCCGGGATGAAGTCCAGCGCCCCTGCTGCCCACGACAACTCTGGCGCCATCCAAGTCCAAGGAGATCTTTGAGAGTGCGTAACATGCACCTTCGACAACGCCCACATTGCCACTACTGAACGACGATTAAGAAAGACTGAATTCTGAAAATTACATCAAAACTCACCCCAAAAGAGTAACAAATCGCGTATTGGGCTGTATAGCCACCACTGCTCCCTGTATTGACAAGTGGAATGCAAGCTCGCCGAGGATACAGGTGGTCCATCTTTGTACAGCAACATTTGTTGACTCCAACAGCTCCGGGATGAAGTCCAGCACCCTTGCTTCCACAACAGCTCTGGCGCCATCCAAGTCGTGGGCAATTTGCGAGAGTGCGTAACATGCACCTTCGACAACGTCCACATTGCCGTCACTGAACGGCGATTAAAAAGGCTCAAGTTCGGAAAATTACGAGAAAACTCACCCCAAAAGAGCAACGAGTCGCGTACTCGTCTGTATAGCCACTACTGCTTCCCGTGTCGACGAGTGGAATGCAACCTGGCCGAGGAGCCAGGAGGTCTGTCGTTGCACCCCAACATTTGTTGACTCCAACAGCTCTGGGATGAAGTCCAGCGCCCCTGCTTCCACAACAGCTCTGGCGCCATCCAAGTCGTGGGCAATTTGCGAGAGTGCGTAACATGCACCTTCGACAACGTCCACATTGCCGTCACTGAACGGCGATTAAAAAGGCTCGAGTTCGGAAAATTATGAGAAAACTCACCCCAAAAGCGCAACGAGTCGCGCACACGGCTGTACAGGCCACTACTGCTCCGCGTGTCGATGAGTGGAATGCAAGCTGGCTGAGGCCCCAGGTGCTCGCTCGTCGTACCGCAACATTTGTGGAGCCCAACAGTACATCATACAACCCGAGAAAGTCCGAGATAACGTGGGCTTGGGCCTCAACTAGAGCCCTCTTGTAAATTTCACCCAGAATGAATGTTTTCGTCGTCTCTGCCACGTATTTCGACCTGATATTATACAAGTAAGTTCCGCATCTCCGCAA
Source organism: Mycena alexandri (assembly GCA_029233265.1). Lineage (NCBI taxonomy): Eukaryota > Fungi > Basidiomycota > Agaricomycetes > Agaricales > Mycenaceae > Mycena > Mycena alexandri. The sequence goes on along the minus strand of JARJCM010000368.1, from coordinate 13,565 downwards.
GAAATGGGCGCATTTCGCATACCCGAGATAGCTCTCATAGATTTGCATTATCTCTGCGGACAGCGGGATGCCCTGTTGTCGTTTTACCAAGTCCAACACCGCGCGGTGGTACATGACCTTCATCAGAGGCTTCGCCAGCGCATGGATCGAGATTGTTGCCCCAAGAGAGTCGCGGGACCACTCGCTGTGGAGGCTTTGGGGCGTACGCTGGCGAGTCAGTGGGGGCATGAGAGAGGAAGCAAAGCTGTGATACAGCCATGCTCGCCATCGACATGGCTGTGCTCGGAACAGGCGGCAAGCCAAGAATAGCCGATGACTGCTTGTTTAAATTGTTTACATTTGTATACTACCACGCCTAACGTCTACTCACTGCACTTCTAGAACATAGTGGGACCCAAAATTACCCTAGCCCGCATACCTTCCCATATCCCTCTCCTTAAGCTGCTGGAAGCTGGGTCTTCTAGGCCAGTTTCCGGCCCCCTATTGATGTCTACACTCCGAGATACCAGGGGCATCCAGTGTCTCAGGATGAATTCCGCGGGGGAGCCCAATAGCTTCCAAAATCGATGACTTTCGTATTTTTATCTTTTAGACTCTGGGTGAAATCCATTTTGTACTACCCAGAATGGCTTTTATGTAACATTTTACGCTTTGACCGATTTTGGTCGGATCTCCTCAGTCAAATTTTGATCACTGAGGCCCTGTAAGAGGCCTCAGTCATCAATCCTCTTTTCTTCTTTCCTCGGCCTCCTTTTCGCCTCAGTCACCTCAGTCGCCCGACTCGGCATCTACACGCCGATTAAAGCCGACCCATCATTGCGTTATCGTGGAACACATTTCCTCTTCGTTTGCGACCACGACCCTCAGACCTCAGCGCTCAATGCCTCAGTCGGCCCGCCTCGGCCGCCCTCAGCGCTAGCTCTCAGCCTCAGTCCTAGTCCTCCCTCGGTGCGCCAGCCGGCTCGCCTCAGCGCCCCCTTAGCACCCCCGCCTCCTTCCTAATCCGGCCGCACCCGTCCTCACTGTCACTGGTCAGCAACCTCAGTCGTCTTTCAACGCACCCCACCCCCGCCCTTTGTCCCTCCTACCCGCATCTTTGGCCAACACCCATCCCACTTGCACCTCGAACGAAGCCGGAATCGATGGAAAGCGTGGATTTGCTGAGAATACTACGGAATGCAGTGCGTATATTCCGTCGCATCCCACTTCCCCTTCCCGTTCCTTCCTCCGTACCTTCCCTTTCCCTCCTCCTCCTCCCTCCTTCTGTCCATTCCCGCGTCCCCGACCCTTTGCGTCATCCGTCCGCGGGACGATACGGAATCACGCCAGAGCTTTAATATTGTCCTCGCGATGTCCTTTCCCTTCCCCCTCCGCGCGCTGCCCCCAGTTGGGTACGGTCCGTGCTGCGTCATTCAACGTGTCACCGCCTGCTTACCTCCATTTGCATGGCGCGCGTTCTCGGGGGGATTTCCATTCTGCCCACCTTCCCCCACACAATCCACCTGCCCCCATCTTCCCCCGCCATTTTTCTGCGCTCGTGCTTCCCCGCTCAGCGCTCCTCTTGCCGCACTCGATGTCACTGAGCGTGTGTCGGCGTGTGTACGTCGCTGTGCGTTCCTTCACATGTCGCTGATGCCCTCCCATCGCCCTGCCCTTGTCCCCTTCCTCCCCGCACTCCATTCCTATCTACGTCCCTACTGTTTGGCGCCACACTACTACTCTTCCCCCCAAGACGCTTTGCCAGACGTCCGCACGCCCGGATTTGGACGCCGCAGCGACGTCGGGCACGCGGCTCGTGGGTGCCTGCGCACGTTGACGTCAGGGACGCCAGAGCGTGTGCGAGCAGGATACGTGGTTCGCGGCGGAGGCCGTTGAGGCGCACCGGATTTGAAGAGGCGGCAGGGGGAGAGTCACCGCTATCCATCTTAACTTTCCTTTTAATCTTGACTTACGCACTTTCTGATTAAATAGAGATACGTATACATTCATCCTTCAATTAAATGCCACCAGTTTGTCCCCCATAACTTTCAGTGAGCGAGAATGACGACTTTGAATGAAACCGATACCGATATTCTAGCTTCCACGCTCCCCGCTTTTGGCCTCAACGCAAAGGTATGTCACTTTCTCCTCGTCATTTTCCCGCTGTTTTCCGGCGCGCTTCTAATCAAATGCAAAATTCAACATTGTCAAATTCCATGTCTCGCCATCACTGTATATCTCGCTTTATGACTATTCCAGTGTTCACGAGGCGTGGATTATCGACATGTTCTTTCCTGCCTCGTCCCTCGTCAAGGAACCTTCTTGCTACCCCAAGCCTACAGTTGAGTGAGGACTCAGGAACTCGAAGTCGAGTCCACCCAGCTGACCATCGTTCGTTGCGGACCGTTCTCCATCGCGCCTCCATTTAAATACTCAACATCGTCGCGCAGAATCAACATCTCATGCAACTGGCTAAATTGCAATACCGTACGCATCCGGCACAGAGCCCGGATACCTGAGGCAGATTTCGACACCTTTTCTCAAAACTATGAGCCTTGTGGTCGCTTCCCAAGGGCAGACTTGGATTATTGGCGGAATAACTTGTGCGCCGAACGTTAAGCAGTGTGCCGATCCTCTTTCGAACTCACTCGTGCGGCTCTTTCACCTCTCAATGGTCAATTTCATACTTACCACGGAACGGTCGAGTGTCTGTTCGCCTCCCATGTTTCAGTGAGTGTATTTTTCATTCAACTCCTCCTTCGCTGTTCGTTCTCGACCCGCCAATTTTATTTCAAGCATGGAGCGCTGCAGGGGCTAGCACTCGATCAAAGAGAATAAAAATCCGGAACTTTCCTTCGACTTCCCAGGAGGATTCTGACCGTCCCAGCTCTTTGCCTTTCACAGCCAACATCGATTCACAGTTAATTATAACCGCTGCGCGCACCGACCACCGGGCCACGGCGGCGACGATTTCTAGGTATTGGTAATGCATCTGTTATTTACTCTCCCCGTGCCCACATCCAGTTGCTCCATGCTTCCCATCGAGCTCTTGCCCAGATTCGGATAAACTCTCACCTGCACACAGCGCCCATTCGATGGTTTCGTCGGCCTTATCAGGAAGACTTCGCCGTCTCCGTCAGCCAACATAACAACCAAGTCATTAAATTTCTCACCATCTCTTTCAAAACCATTTCAGGTATTGGATCCATCGTGATTGTTGTAATTGTGCATTCTTCTGACTATCCGAAGGTCACTAGTTGGCTGGCTCCTCCACTCGGTCACTTATCGGTGACTCTTCAACTACGTCGCGGGTGCTCATTTCGTTCAGTTAGTGCTTCAAGACCAAATGGATCCCCGGCGATGCAATCCCCTTTGAACGTCAGATTCTGCTCACACCAGGTTCTCCATTATCAGGCGAGTCCCACTACCCAGCGTTGACTTGTACTAAATAATCCTCGTCGGCATCCCTACTGCCCACTCCGCAGCTCTCAAATCCGTATGGTACAATTAGACTTCCATCCTTGGTGAGTAAACTCGCATTCGTCCGTTCGATACCCCCAAGACAATGTTCAGTCATGAACTGAAAATCTCTCCGCGTACTTGCGCTTTACTTTTGTAAGCTTTTCTCTTTCTTCGTCATACTTCCAATCTACAGTGTGTATTTAATTTTCTTAGATTTGGCTCTGCGACGGCCAAGTTTGGCGTTGACGCAAGTTTACACCATCAATGCCGGTGCTGTCTTCACGAACTCAACCCAACGTCCCTGTTAATCATCTATTTGTTGGCCCTCTTTCAATATCAACGCCGGACGCCAACCGAACCATGTTAATTCCTGGAACCGGCGTTCCTGAGCGGGACCGTACCGTGTAATCCTACTTATCTACCTACCTTGATTCTGGGGCCGTGTCGCTCATCCACCCCAGATGAATGTCAACCTTGGAACGGAAGCTAGGAATTGGTGGTTGACAATTGAGAAAAATTGCCGATGGGGGCGCCTGTCAACAGATTCCAGGATAGCGAGGGGAGAATGGCGAAAATGGGAGTGTTTTTAAGCTTCATGCTTGACCCTACATGGTAAGTACACATCTATTTCTCGTTCTTGACAGCCTTGCGGCTACTACGGCGCACATTCCCTTTGGACTCGCGAAGAGTCGCAGTAGAACTGGCGCGCAGTGTAACTGAACGTAATCTCGGTTGCTCGTCGTCGCTCTCCGCCTTTGTGACCCTCGTCGTGCGACGCCTCCGAGTCTTGGTTGGCACAGACGTCCCCTCATCGCTTTCTTCCTTCGGTGTCTTGGTAGCCCGGCGGTTGTTGCTAGCTGTCGCCGCGGCGGCACCTTCACCGCCAGTCTGCCCACGCGCTTCTATGAGCAGGCGGGCAAAGTGCGTACCGCCAAAAGCACCGGTGCGGGCCTGGCGATTTCCTCCTCGAGTCTGCGAAAATTCGTCCTCCACCTCCATGGTCAAGGGGAGTGGCTGCGGCTGGGGTGCTGCAGGAAGTTGGGCGGGGAAATGGATAAGGATTTGGAAACCCCCCGTAAAGCTCTTGGTGCAAGAGCAATGCTCGAATCCGCAATCTTGCAGCAGCGTGGAGAGGTTGGAGGCTATGGCGTTGGAATATGGGTCTAGCACGGTGGGCAGTTCCACGGTGTGGGTATACAGAGATTGAGCCGGGTCTACAGCCCATCCCGGCTGACTCAACGGCGTATGACGGGATTTTTCGAGGGAATAAAATCTAGAGTAAATGACGAAGAAGTTAGAAGAGGTACAAAGTCATGCAAGGCGAGGGTGGGTTGACTTACTGGGCTTCGATGTCGCGCATAAGTTGATAACGCGCTGCCTTGAGCCATTCAATGGCCTGTGGCTGTAAGGCTTCGACGTCGGGAATGTCGTCTCTGATAACAGCAATGGTATCGTTGAAAAGCTTAGCCACCTGTTTGAGGTCAAAATCTCTTGCTTCGGGAGGCATAATCGTTGACGAGACCGAGCGACGAAAGTGTGAGATGGAAGAGCGGAAAAGGGGTCTATGATTGGTCAAGTTTGGCCACATTGCGATCACGGCAGTCTTTGACTTTCCGCCCCACGACTTTGCGACGCACGTGAGCGGCAGGTCGGCCGGTTCCAAACTCCGACATCTCATTGTCCTCGCTTGTGCTCTCTCTTTCCCATACCACCACCATCAAGACTCACTCCTCAGCACACATATTCGCGTCGCTGATACGCGTTTATATCCTGTAAACGTTCCTGTGGCAACGGGGCTTCGGCCATACCACTCACTGCCGTTGCGGGGGCAGTGGCATCGCTGAAGGATCATAACAGGTTAGCGCGAAAAGGGACTGGAAAGGTGCCAGTTCCAGATTTAAGGTGGCATGGACGTACGACCCGTACTGCGAGGCGGTGAGTCTTCCTCCCCGTTATTTTCTTTCTTCGCGGCGATGCTCCAAGTGGGTGCGCCGCACCGTGCGCGCTTGTATTTCCGCTGAACGATCCACGGAGCCCTTTTTATTATGGTTTTATCTCAGAACGTCTATCCCTGCTTTTGACGCGTCGGATCGCGTTCAAAACATCCTGCATCCTAGTACTACATGAGTTGTGTCATAACTTGACCTCTGTATCTATTAAAGTCCAATTTCCTTGCCACTCCAACATTTCCGACCCTAAGCCTTAAATAATTGAATTCTATTCCCTCAGCTATAGCCTGCTATAGCCCGCTCTTTTGTTGCCACCCTTGTGCCATCCTGCCTTGTGTTTTCCGAGCGAGAGCGGAGATTGAAAGTTGCTTGCAGAGAGCCGAGCGGCACGTCACGAGGATGCAAAGTCGTGGGGCGGAAAGTACGAAACTGATCACGGCTCGCAACAAGCCGGACTTATTTACTTGTATTTACTCAACGTGCCTTTCCACTTACTACAACTTGAATGTCACAGGGTCATGCGTCTGTCCAGTGGCTTCCGGCGGAAATTCTCATCGAAACCATCGAGACTCTTCCGAAGACAGACCAGTTGGCGCTCTGCATCAGTCCGGTGTAAACGACGAAGAGGCACATGAAATGGGCAACTCTTCCGTCCCGGTGCCTACCACGCTCCCACAAATCTGATATTGACGCACGCGTCGACCGCTCCTCTTCCCCGCCACCAACGAATCCTCCTGCCTGCGCACGCCGCCTCGATATCCGCCGGCTCAAATCCGGGCGCACATCCGACGTAGAGTCTCGAAGTTGAAGAACAAGGCGAAGCGCCTGCGAGTGATCCATTCCATGCTTTAGATGTACAGCCTCGGCGTCAGAAGGTACGGCAACAGCTCATGGGAAGTCTCATCATTTCCACCTCGGGACGAGCAACACCATAATATATGTGCGCGCACGTGGGCCCATGCTCCGCCGCGTCGAGCAGTACGACTGTACCAGTGCCGGCGTGGACCGTCTGAATCAGAATATTTACACTTCCCGGCGACAGAAATCAGCCCAAGACTTTTAAAAAAAATCGCGAGACAAGAACATACCGCGGGATCGAACAGGTTCATTTGGATTCCTTCGAAAGCGAGGTCGTCATCGGGCCATCTGCTTCGGCATCGCGATTCTGGGGCATTTGGTGAAGGCGTGCGCGAAGCGGAGATTAGGACACCGGTACTAACAGAACAGTAGTATGATGTAAAGAAAGGGTGGTTGAAAAAAGAAGCAGCGTGTGCGTAGGGGAGGAGGGATTCGCGGAGCGATATCGAGATTCTCATGGAATTCAATATCGTCCGGCCAAGTGGCGACGCGAGAGCGCGGCGGGGCGCATACGGGACGGAGGAAGGTGGGGGCGAAGAGTGGGAATGATTGGGAGAGGGAGAGAATGGTGCGGGAGCGCGGTGAAGAGACTAGGTACGTACCATATTCCATGTCATGATTCCATACCAATCCACTCTCTCTGTTCGCCGCAGCGGGGGTCAATACCGTCGGGAGGCTGACGGTAGGGAGGTGGGGGACGCGAGGACAGCGAGAGGGCGTCTTGGGAGATTGTCGGCGGAGGCAACGAGCGGGGCAGGCAGCCTGCAGCGAGGATTGTCGAGGCGTCTGGACGTCAGCGCGCGACGGCGGCATTCGGGAGGGGCGGGAGGCGGCGGGCCGCGCGGGCGTGAGTGGGAAGGTGGGTGTGGTGTGCAAAAGGGCGGGAGGTGGGTGCGCAAGGGCGAGGTGGTGCGGAATTTGGAGGGAGGTGTCGTCGGGTGCGGGCGGGATGCGGGCGGGTGCGGTGGCGCGGCGCGGGGGGTAATCTGGGTGCGTGACGTTAACGGCGGAATGCGGTCCGAGGTGCGCACGTCGAAAGGCGGGGTGCGGTCGTTGCGCAGAGGTGTGCAGCGGGTGGGGTCGGATTTGGAAGGAGGTGCGGCCCGGCGGGGGCGAGGTGCGGTGATGCGGATGGGCCGAGGTGGGGTGCGTGCGTAGCGTTGACGGAGTGTTAGGTTAGGTGTGGGCGAGAGAGGTGCGCTGGTCGTCGTGGTCGTTTGGGAAGAGGTGCGTGGTGCGTTGATGCCGGCAGTGATGGGTCGGCTTTAGTCGGCGATGGGTCCGTAAGGGGTGCCGCGGAGTCGGGCTGGGTGGGTGCGGAGGTGTGGACCAAGGGCATTTTACCGGGGTGCGGCCGCACTCAAAAGAGGAGAAATAGGGGTGACGTAATTAAAAATAGCAGAAGGAGGTGTCGGTGTGCTCTTCCGATCAAAACCCAAAATCTTGAGCCGTTCTGGTTGGTAAAAAAATGTATTGCAGAGTGAATATGGAGGGAAAAAATATGAAAGTGCTAGATTCTGGAAGCCCAGAATCAAGGGATTCCGATGATGTCCATATGCGAGGTTGAATTCTGTGAACATTGAGCATCGCAAGTTGAATTTCGACAACTTCCCCTCAGACAACTAGTCTTTGGGGCCATTGCTCCGCCTGGCAGTACGAGTCCTTGGGCCGCTGCGCGGCCTTATCCGTGGGGGAGATTATCATTCACAAAAGGCCGCTGATTTGGCCAATGTTCTGGGATATGTGGTGCTTGATGCGGTGTTGCAGGCTCACTCGAACTATATTATGGCCTTGAGGCCTAGGGCTCACCATGAAGTGGGACATTTAGCTGACTGGATATCAAGATCATGATCAATACATTTAATTGTTGAGCTGCCCGAGGTTTCATTGAACTTTGGACGGCTCGGCACTTGCCCGACCTTTGGTCGATTTGACCGAGCCAACCATGAACTTGGGGCACAAACCTGCAGTGATCCGAGCCACAATTCTGAGTGCTAGGTCAGTCGAGGGCAGAAGTTGTAACGAAAGGGGTGATTGGTCACTTCTTCTGAATTTTCCTGCCTGAACTCTGCGGAAGTTGGCCCCAAGGTTGGCTCTCTGGCAGGTCTGCCAAGGACTGCTACCCCGATTTAAAAACAGGGGGTTTTGGCCCAACCATTATAAACTGGGTTTATAAACATGTTTATTAGAACCCTAACTCACGGATATTGCCGTGACTCTGTGCATCGGCACGGATATTGCTGTGACTCCGTGCATCGGTGTGGGCTGCCGTGACTCCGTGCATCGGCGTGGGTTGCCGAAACTCCGTGCATCGGCGTGAATTACCGTTACCCCTTCGGTGACGCGCGTCGCCACAACTCCGTGCATCGGCATGGAGATTGCCGTAACTCCGTGCATCGGCGTGGATTGCCATGACTCCGTTCATCGGTGCGGATTGCCACCGCACTTCGGGTGTCTCAACACTGCTCGGCATCACATGCCGAGAGCATAGCCGTTGAGCCGGTACCAGCAGTTTAGTTGATTAAGTATTTTTTTCACGAGATGTTCCTCTTGGCTGTTCAATTGAACTCTCGTTAGGCATCGCGCGCCTCGAGGCTGTTTAACAACGGCAACATTTTAGCCGGCCACCCGAAGTTGCAAGATATAAATCCACCCATCACTCCCATCCATCTTCCCGGGTTACCTCCCCTCCGTTGGATCAATGAGAATCACTTGCTCAAACACCGATTCTCCGGGTGCCGGCTGGACTGCTTGGACACCCTGCTGGGTTGCATCAAACATCGCTCTATTTGTTCCTGTCCAGTGCTCCGCGGAAGTTCATTAAACCACATGCACTCACCATGCTTAACTCAATCCCTCGGGTCCCCCTTTCCCTGGGCTTTACAAATTTACTATCAACTGGGAGTGCTGCAGTACCATTCTATCCTGAACAATTGTTGTCCCCTAACAATTAAAGCTAATTGTGACTGAAACAAGCTCCACCGAGCTTTGTATAATAAATAGAGTGGTTCGGACCCGGTTTCATACATCTCATTTGGTAACAAATTAGAATTTTTTGACATCTTGTTTGATATACTTGGAAAAGTGCGGGCAACTAAACAATGAATAAGGTGTGGGCTCGTACACACCTCAGGCTGTCTGCCGGAGCCGCGTAGATCTTGGTCCGGTCTCTGGATCTCCAAATATGATGTCGATGAAGGAAGATCAGTGATATTAATACGGATCAGCTTATCCAAACACTCCCAAAGATATAAAATAAAATAAAATAATAATACGGATCAGCAGAAACACAGCCACTTGCAAGGTTGAGAACCGGTGAATCCAGAGATCAAGCACCTCTTGGTGTCCTGATTGTTGTACGACCTCAAGGACTCTGAGGGCTGACTGCACTCTATGGTGGCAGGGTCAATTAAAACTAAACATGTTTAAAATGAAGAGCCCAAACTCGCGCTGCCGGTGTCCACGCGTCCAGGTGGCACCCTGAACAACTGAGTCGGTAGACTCTTATCACGTCGCACTGCCCTTCGACCCACATTTCCCCCGAGTATGTATATAAGAAGGCCCATGACTGCGTTTCTTCATCCCTTTCCCCCGCCTTTCGTCCTCTGTCCCCAGCAACTCTCAATGAACATATTGTAAAAACAAGCGAGCGCTTGTTGGCACCAGTGGAACAACGTGCTGCATCTGGGCCAGCATTCCTCGCAGACCGTTCACCTAACCACCATGTCTCTTGTGCCGCTCTCTGTTATTGTGGCCCGGGCACAAGGATTGCATGGAATTCTTTTTCGTATTTGACTTAGACTAGCTCCATGAGCAATGCCGTACCTTCATTTCAAAGATAATACTCACACCATTCGGCAACACATCGATCCATCAATTCAACGTCCCATGGTTTGAATTAGGTTTCGTGTTCAACAGTTTCTCTTTCCCAATTTGTAGTATGTCAAAGAAACACACAGAACATGTTGTTTTCTGCACTGGTTCATCTATGTCAAGTTGGACGGCCCCCGATCTACATATCTCCATCCTGTCATTCCTACTTTCTCAGCTGTGAAAGAATTGTTTCACATCCTGATTTGGACTCATTCATCTCCCAAAATCATCTCATCGGCTCATATTCCCACGGTTCGATCCTGCCGCAAATTTATTTGACTGAGCCCCGGACTTTGAATGGAGCAGAGGTTGATGCATTGTATAAATGCTATGACATTCAGACCACAAGAACTTATCAAGGGGCGCGGTTGAGGTCTGCGAGAAATGTCTCCTAAATTTGTGACTTGTCTCGTCTATTTCATATTCTGAAGGGCTTTTTGCACCCAAGTCTTCGTGTGACGCTTGTGTGACCCTCATTCAATCTCCGAGGTTTTTACGTTCCGTAACTTATGTTCTGTCAAACACCCTATTGGAGCAGCACTGCCGGCCGCGCTGCGTAACCTCTGTGAAATGCAGGAGCAGTCATTGGCTAGCAAACTCAAGGAGGCTATACAGTGAGGATGGTGAGTTGCTGAGTTACTAAAAATAATGTAAAGCTCAGGATCATCTACGTCATTGGGGGCTAAGTCGATTTTTGGCTGGCTCACCGAACCAAAGAACGAGTCTAAAAATAAATTTTTAGGACTCGTAACATCCCGGGATACTCGTTCAAATCGACAGGAGGGGTGACGCGTGGCCCATTTTCCCTATTCGACATTTCGACAGGCGCCGAATTTTGCGTGACACCTCGAAAACTAGTCATACATCCATTCCGTTCTCTACCTATAGATCTTTTACAGCATCGCCCTGGGAATTCCCACAAGCTTAGTGCTCAACAGCTGATGTAGTTATTTTAAGTCCTTAAAAATACGATGAAAGCCGTCATCCTAGCGCTTATCCTCTCTTCTTCCTTCCACCACCGTCGAAGACCCTCCATGGACAGCAAACGCCACGCAGATGCCCACCTCGTGATCTCATTCACACTACTTGCGTCCACGCGGATCGTGTTTCACGGGCACCTAATCCAGGTACGGCGGCGCGATGTTCTCTAGCTCACATCACATTAGGGTGGATGGTGGTAGCTTCCACAACGTCACGAACAACTACACTAATGCTCCATCTATTTCGTGTCTCCCACAAATCTGACAGATATTCACTACATATTGCCCAGATTTCCGCATGATCCCACTAAGAAACTATATGAAGTTTGTTTAAGCAATGGCTGTCTAGACATACAATCAAACTTGAGCAATGTTCTGATTAATCAGGAGGGTGGCCCCTGCAAGGGAGCTCAGATCGTGATAGGTGTTTAAACAGGATTAAACTTTGTTCTGATTGAACAGAACAATGCTCAAGCGAATCACGAGGGTGCATCAAAAATGCGGCCGCTATGAGTTTCGAACTCAAGACGATTGAGTTGCGTTGCACATCCCAGCCCACAAGATTAACCACTACACCAAGGAGGCGTCGATCAAGCCTTCTGTGAAAGGCCTATGGCTAGGCTCTCCTCTCTGCCTTCAAAACATTTTGTATATGTCAGTTCTTCATTCATCAAGTCCTTTTTGAATGTGACCCTACAAGAGGAGAGTACTTAGTGATACTAGAGGTAAAATCAGATTTAGTAGTACTGCCCCAAAATACCAGGACATGCACACCTACATCAGCAAACCCTGATTTTCCCGGTAGTGGCAGTGGCCTGTAGTAAGGGCTCAACCACAGAGTACTACAGAGTGCTCTGTAGTAAGGCCCCCTACTACGGAGCACTCTGTAGTTGAGCCACTACTACAGAGTACTCTGTAGTCAGGCCTTATTTTGTAATACTCTGCGTCACTGTAGTGAACATTCAACTTACGTTTTCTTCCTCATCTCAGGTTGCGGTCAATGGACAAAACAAAAAGTATTGAATAGATATTAAGATAGAGTCCAGAACAGTTCCTTCGTGAACCACTTATCAAACCAAAATTCATCGCAGTAGTCCAAACTCGTCTGACTAGTCAACTTTTTATTTGCCACCTTCCTAAACCTTGGAGTCAACTCTATTCGGGCTCGAATACAATGGAGTGGAACAACATCGCCCATAACAGAGCCATCTGCCCGACGAGCTCGTTTGAGTTGGAACATGCCGGTGGATGACCCCGGAAAAGGACCCGCTCGCTCCACCTTCAGGATTTGGTTGGCTGATAATGTTGAATCATTGAATATATGCGAGAAACTGCTCGGTCCCCGCTGGTGCTACACAATCCGACTGGGGAATAACACGGAAGATTAGCTTTAACTGGCAGATTGCATGGCCTAGCAAATGAATGATCAGACAGAATCAAATCATATAATTCCACAACGTACCTGCAAGGCCACTCCTGGGCCAGTGGTAATCATCGTCTATGTTTACAAGTACAGGATCTCCCCGCCCAGATTGCCAGGCCCCTTTAGGCGGTTCCGCATTGACAGTCTCCGGCTCCAAGAGTTGCTGGGTATCATGGTAGGAGCGAGTTTGTATGCGGACACTATGCCAAAGTTGCAGATAAGTAAAGACAGGCTTGTCCATGGTGAGTTTGGGACGCCTGCCACCAACAATAAGATAACCTGTGGGCCCACGCTGTATGAAGTAAGAAGAGTGTCTTTCAGATCTGGGAGGCAGAATCTGGTTGATGCATCTTCCACAGTAACACGGCAACCAACATGATCTCGGTTGAGATGGAATGCTGTGCGGCCATCCACGGAGATGAACGTTCGGAACGGGGTGGGTGTTTTGGGGTATTTACCGGCCAACAGAGCGGAACTATAAGTGAAATAATCCACTCTCTTGCGTCCGGGAGAAAGACTAGCCACAAGGGGATGCTGCTCGTGCTCCTCCAAGAAGTCCGGATCATCCCCCAGCTCTTCATCCAAATTGCCCCCTCCCAAGTCCACTCCCGCAGTCTCTATGGACGTAGCAAGGTCAAAAAGGTCGCATTTGTCTCTGCGATCTAAATGGCGACAAATCTGGGCCTCATAACCCTGGTTATTTGAGTTTTGAAGCGGGCACTTTGACTTCTGTGATATGAGCATGCTCCGTAACGTCTGCTGTCCACTGAAGAGGAACACCATTGGCGCGAGTAGCGGTTGGGCCCAACTCGCAAAACAACAACCTAAGGACAGACCGGGTGCCAGTGCATGCACTTGACAGAAGGCAGCAATGTACGTGCGGAGGGCCGAAGAGGGGCATGAGAGCATCAAGAAGCAGGGATACAGTGACCTGATCAAAGAGAAGGCCAACCGTGTGTTGTTCGTGGATAGTGATGCTCAGGGCCCGGCTTCAAGCCTGAAGCCCGCCAGGCCAGGCCCGTTCAAGCCCAAGCCCGGCCG